>NW_021011505.1:1462798-1567183 GCF_003987935.1 Bombyx mandarina | reverse complement strand
ATCTTTATATATATATATATTTCTTCTGTGCGTGTGTTTGTCACTAAAGGGCTGGTCCGATTTTAATGAAATTTTCTGTGAACCTTCAGGTGAATTCAAGAATGGTTTAGATTTACAAATCAGCCCGGCAGATGGCGCTGCACTCGGTATCTAGGTTATTTATCTTTTCTAGAAATAATTTATATGGCAAAACAACGTTTTCCGGGCCAGCTAGTACTAATATAAAAAAATTACTAAAAAGCGTTAACTATTCAAGTTAAGAAAAAATATACGTACCGAAAATATACCATTTTGCAAGGGTAGCTGGCATATGTCTTACGACACTACAAGAAATACAACATCGTTTTAATTATTAATGAACGGGAATGAGTTGCTCGCTCCGGGCATTTCAATATTGCAATAATTGTTACGTTATAATACTCATTGTAAAAATGAATATTTAAAAAAATTACCTATCTAATGCCCGCTGAGTTTCTTGCCAGTTCTTCTCAGGACGGGGGCTAGTTTTTGTGAATTGGCGGTAGTTCTTTTTGACGTTCAACAAGTGTGTACTTTCATTTATGTTGGATAAAAAAAAAAAGATTTTGATTTGATTTTATATTCAACAAATCATTTTTCAGGGAGCAGCAAGAGAGCCACACGCTTAACAATAGCCACAGCAATCGGGATATGGATATTGGCAGGTCTGCTGGCAACGCCCGCCTTCATCGGCTCCTACTTACGACCATTCGTTGTCAATCCAACTACACAGGTCTACATTTCTTTGATAATTATAATTTAAAATAATATCCTTTCTCTGCTTTATACCATTACCATTAATCCTTCCTCTCCTTCTTAAAAGACATTTCGCGTGCATTTGACAGGGTTTTTTTATTTTTTATTGCATAGATGTGTGGACGAGCTCACAGCCCACCTGGTGTTAAGTGGTTACTGGAGCCCATAGACATCTACAACGTAGACGCGCCACCCACCTTGAGATACAAGTTCTAAAGTCTCAGTATAGTTACAACGGCTGCCCCACCCTTCAAACTGAAACGCATTACTGCTTCACGGCAGAAATAGGCAGGGCGGTGGTACCTATCCGCGCGGACTCACAAGAGGTCCTACCACCAGTAATTACGCAAATTATGATTTTGCGGGTTTGATTTTTATTGCACGATGTTATTCCTTCACCGTGGAAATCAATCGTGAACATTTGTTGAGTACGTATTTCATTAGAAAAATTGGTACCCGCCCGCGGGATTCGAACACTGGTGCATCGCTCGATACGAATGCACCGGACGTCTTATCCTTTAGGCCACGACGACTTCAAATGTTGCGCATACTATCAATATAACAGATTGTATACTAAAATATATGTGAATTTTACTATTTACACCACCTTAGTTCGTCCGAAAAATTAAAAACGTGTTCACATTTCAAAGTTTGATCAAGGTTTTATGAACATACTTTCATACGACATGCTAAAAGGTGATTTTATTTATTTATTTTTTATTGTATAGTTGGGTAGACGAGCTCACAGCCCACCTGGTGCTAAGTGGTTACTGGAACGCATAGTCATTACAAAGTAAATGCCGCTACCCACCTCGAAATATGAGTTCTAAGGTCTCAGTATAGTTACAACGGCTGCCCCAGCCTTCAAACCGAAACGCATTACTGCTTTACAGCAGAAATAGAGAGGATGGTGGGTTCAACCGTCTAAACAAAAAATAAAATAAAAAAAAGTTTATGAAAAAACGAAACTAGAAAAGATTATGTTACAAAACGAGAACATTAGAAATAATGTTTGAATTAGGTGATAGCATAGAAAAAAATATCTAAGCGTTTTTCCGTGACATATTAAGACCATATACCTAGTCAGGTCATAAATTCTGTCACATGTTTAATGTAAAATAATTGAAACAAGTTTATTCATTATGTAACCATTCATATACCAAAATGAACTTAACAAAACATAGATTCTTATGACACTAAAGTTTATTCAAAATGACCTCCGTGATTTTGAATACAGGCCTTCAATCTGCGCGGCCAGTCGTCTATCGCAGCACGAACGAGGTCCATGTCAATATCGGCGGCTGCCTTAATCAAGGATGTCTTGAGTGACTCCAAATTGGGATGAGGCTTTGAGCACGCCTTTTCCTCCAAGTGTTGCCATATCTTGTAATCTAACGGATTCAAATCTGGACTGGAGGAGGGCCAGTCTTCGTGCCGGATGAAGTCGATTTCACGCGCCGCCAGCCAGTCTTGTGTGCTCTTCGCTCTATGAGCTGGCGCCGAATCTTGTTGGAATACCCAGTGCCTGTTATTGAACATGGTATGAGAAACAGGTTCCACAAGGTTCGTCAGGACTGTATTTTGATACACAACTGCATTCGTTTTTACACCTTTCTCACAAAAATGTACCTCTGTTAAGCCCCAATAAGAAACTCCCAACCATACCATGAGCGAGGATGGAAAATGACCTCGTTGGACACGCGGAATACGGTTGCTCGCTTCTTCACTACTGTGTGCGTACACCTTATCATTTTGTTTGTTGTAGCTCTCTTCTACGGTAAAAATTTTTTCATCCGAAAAAAGAATTTCCCGATATTTTTTTCCCGCGTACCGCTTCAACAAAGCGCGGCATCTCTTCAGTCTCAGGTCCATTAGACGAGCATTCAAACGATGTCCTGTTTTTCTTCGATATGCCCGAAGCCCTAAGTCTTCATTTAACACCCTTTTCACCGTGGTTCTGCTTAACCCCATCTGAAGGGCCAACAGTTTCTGCTTACGTTTGGGATTTCTTTGAATTCGCGCCTTCACAGCTTTTATCACTGCTGGAGTCCTAACAGACCGAGGGCGACCACTTCTTGACCTGTCATCTACACTAGAATCTTCATTGTATCGTTTGATGGTACGATAAACGAATCTTTTGGTTATATTAAAAATTTTCAGTATGTTAAAAATTTGAATTGGCGCGTAACCGCAACGATGCTACGCAATAACTGCAACACGGTCTTCTTTAAGCGTCCACTCCATATTAAAAAATGAGTAAAATTCTAAAAGTATAACATTTTTATTTTCATGAACAATTCGAAATTCGAATTCAATAAACTATTTTGTGGCCAGCATTCTCAAAGAAAAGTTTTTACTGTGTGACAATACTTATGACCTAACTAGTTATACAAGTTAGTTACTAAAAACTAGTAGCTTAGTAAACCGCAACAAAGTTAAATCTGTGTCGTGATCTGCTATAATTAAGTTCAGACAGACATAGTTCAGACTATCTCTTTCGGGTCGGTTTTCCAGCGAAAATTTCGTTCGAATCTTCCTAATTAGAAAGTTAAACAGGGTCGAGCAAGTTTGTTGCTTGTCTTCTAGTCAAATTTAATTTGGCATGAAGGAGAATATAATTAGTTTGAATTCCTACTTTTTTTTTATTGCTTAGATGGATGGACGAGCTCACAGCCCACCTGGTGTTAAGTGGTTACTGGAGCCCATAGACATCTACAACGTAAATGCGCCACCCACCTCGAGATATAAGTTCTAAGGTCTCAATATAGTTACAACGGCTACCCCACCCTTCGAACCGAAACGCATTACTGTTTCACGGCGGAAGTAAGCGGGGTGGTGGTACTTACCCGTGCGGACTCCCAAGAGGTCCTACCACCAGTGATTACGCAAATTATAATTTTGCGGGTTTGGTTTTAATAACACGATGTTATTCCTTCACCGTGGAAGTCAATCGTGAGCATTTGTTGAGTACGTATTTCATTAGAAAAATTGGTACCCGCCTGCGGGATTCGAACACCGGTGCATCGCTACATACGAACGCACCGGACGTCTTATCCTTTATGCCACGACGACTTACTATTCCTATTGCTCTCAAGAATCATTACTTTCATTTGTTGTCGATGGTATACCGTATTATCTGATAGCATATTTCAGTTTAAGTTATTTATTAATTTCCTTGTAATCCTTAAAGACCCTTTTTTTTTTATTTCGGGTAGAGGGCCGAACCTCCTACGAGGTCCCCGCGCAAATGGGGCGCGCGGGGTATGTGAGACTCAACGATCTGCATGGTGTTGTGAGCAGACCGCGGGCCCAAGGATTTTAGAGCCCACCCACTAAACGACTCCCCTGCACTCTTACACCCGACGTCCGATCCCCTCCGAGGTCAGAACCCGGATGAGGTAGGGGGNGCCACGACTGCGGAAACTAATTTTCCGACCACCTCGAAAGCTCGGAGGGGGTCAGAGGGACCCACCTCCGTTAGGGAGCGCTCTAGGCGCTGAACCACTCCAATCTCAAATTTTTCCCGGGCCTCACGGCAGGCGGCCCTGGACTGCGCCGAGGAGGCAGCGTCCAGTCCGCAAGAGGAACTTTTTTCGAAGCCGGTGGCGGGCGACACCGCAGCAGTCGCCGGCCCTTCCGCCAACGCCATATATTTGGCGCTGGCAGGCTCACCCTCGGACGAGTCAGACGGAGCAGAGGATGCCGGCTGTCGGGCCGACTTCCGCTTCCGCCGAATCCGCTGTCGCGTGTCGGTGAACAGCGCCGGTGTCTCCCGCCCACTGGACGCGTCGCCCCTCGCGGAGCTCCGCGCCGAGTAGAGCGAGATAAGGCTCTCGCAGCGCTCGAGGCGCACGGTGGGGACCCTGTCCCTTACGCGACCCGTGCTGTCGCCCCCTTCTGCGTGACAGTGTGTGCCCCCCCCAGAAACGGTGGGGCAGCGTGCGNACGCGTCGCCCCTCGCGGAGCTCCGCGCCGAGTAGAGCGAGATAAGGCTCTCGCAGCGCTCGAGGCGCACGGTGGGGACCCTGTCCCTTACGCGACCCGTGCTGTCGCCCCCTTCTGCGTGACAGTGTGTGCCCCCCCCAGAAACGGTGGGGCAGCGTGCGGCCGATCGCTCGACCGCACGGAGGGATTCTCCCCCCGCTCTACCCCAATGTGGTACCCTCCTGGGGTATTACTTTTCTCACAGATGTCATTGTTTCATTTTTCCTTTTTTATTAACCAGTGGTCGGTCCCCTGGGGTCTGGTTGGTACCCTTGGGACTGGACTCCCTCCAGCCATTCATCCCATCGCCGGGCACCAGAGCTTAGGATTGGGGCATTTTTTAAAGAGGTTTACGTCCTCGCGGCCCCGTGCCTCGCGGCAGCGGCCCCCGTCCCCCACGCGGTGAGGATTACGGGTTGGCCGGCGGCCCGCCGAGTGCAACGAGCAACACGACAGACCACCGCCCGACGCTCAAAAGAGCAACAACCACGAAGCCACGCCGGTATACCGGTACCCCCCTCTGGAGGGCGTGCCCCTGTAGCCGAAGCCGGGGACATGGCGACCAGCGGCCGGAAGATGCGTAAGCAACGCCGGCTCACTTCTCCATCGAAGGGCAGGCCAAAAGTGGCCCACCACCACCCGTGGGTTACGTCCGAAACGGGTCGGACGTGACCCGAAGAAAAACAAAAAAGGGGGAAGAAAGGGGAAAAGAGAGGGAGCCCGAGCGTCTCCAGGAGGAACACCCTTCAGCGAGTGAAGGGCGTGGAGAGCCCGCAACTCCCCCTGCTGGTTTTGGTCCGCGTCATCCGATCTCTTTCGTTGCAAAGCCTAACTAGGCTACCCTACACCTACACCTAACCTACCTCCCTAACACCTAAGAATCCTTGCAACGAAAAAGATCGGACGATACCCCTGGGAGTGGGACTGTTCCCAGAGGATCCCGTTATCCGCCACCTACGGACGCGCCCGGTGGAAGTCCAGCAAAACTCCCCCACAGACGGAGCCCCCGGCCACGCAGAATGCGCGCCGGGGGGCCCGCCCAGGTCCCTCGGGATCCTTAAAGACCCTAACCACATCATACTCTCTATTTTTTTTCCGTCACAAATCCTAAATTCGTCATAGCTTTATCATAGTGATATTCTATCAACAATTATTGTTACTGTTCGTAACATGGGTAGTGATTGTATTAATAATGGCTTCAAATCCACCTTCCTACGTGAGACTATAATTTTAGTTTAAAAATATTTTTTTTTTTTAATGTGGAAAGTAAAGGATGTTCTTATAAATTTGCGAATATCTTGCCTTGATAGAAAGGCTTTTTATACTCAGAGAACCAGACTCGTCCATGGTAATAGGTTGTTATACGCTAATAAAAGACTCATTTAATAAATCTGTTCACAGTTTCTCGTCTGCTACCCTTACCCCCAAGAGTGGGGAGAACACTATGCCCAAATCGTGGTCATGGTGCGTTTTCTTCTCTACTACTCGTTGCCACTAGCTGTGATTGCGTTATTCTATGTACTCATGGCCTGGCATTTAGTGCTCAGTACTCAGAATATGCCTGGTGAAATGCAAGGAACTCAGCGACAGGTAACCAATATATTATCAATTGGTATTAGTTAAATAAAGAGGTATTACTTGGCACTAGCTACGCTTCGATGTAAAAGTAAAAGGTAGTTTACAGCCAAACCAATATCTTACTAATATGATGGCGTCTCTCGAAATTGGTAACAACACGTACTAGATATCGATCAGTGTGCTTAGTGCGAGTTTTTTAACGTTCTCGATAGCGTAAAAGTTAGCTCATATTTGTATGGAATGGGATCGTTTGGCTACGTTTGCCGCTAAGGGCGCTGTTCCAACTGCATAAATTGGGCTAACTTTTACGCTATCGAGAACGTTAAAAAACTCGCACTAAGCATACAGATGAGTCAATGCACCCCCACTTTCACAAATTACTAGGAAACAACTACGCCTTTGGCCAGATAAAGAGGGTTGGTTCTGAGCGGTTTCCAAGTGGGAGTGTCCGAATTCATTCAGTGCTATTTTGCGCACTTGTGACTGTCGATATGCTGAACGCAACTCCCAATATGTCGAACCCGACTCCCGATAGGGGAGCATCTGCCGACAAACAAGTACCTGTATTTTGTATTCATAATCTTAATCATATTAAAAAAATTATAGGATAAATAAAACGCAACTTATGTAGATTTGATCCTTCTATTTAAAGATGCGGGCGCGCAGGAAAGTCGCAGTAACTGTGCTGGCTTTCGTTCTGGTCTTTGCTGCCTGTTTCCTACCCTCACACGTCTTCATGATGTGGTTTTATTTTTGGTGAGTTGACTTTCGTTATTTTTGTAAATCTTAAACATTTCCTATCTGGAAACGATTTGAAGAGTTAGTTTTATGGTCTTATCTCTTTGGATGCCCGTTCCTACAGCTATATGTATTTCATATTATTTCCATAATGGGCTATTATGTGGAGACTGACTATAAAGCCGCACATGCAATTTGTAGCAACAGTGGCCATATGAGTAAAATATCCGGTATATCCATATCAACTAACACGACTATAACGCTGCTCAAATCCTGGTAGACGCCATTTTTTCTCAGCAATGTAATACCGCAACGAACCAAACCTGACCAGAATTCATGATCGACTTCGTGTAATAAAAGTGAAATACGTAAATTTATTAATTGCTACTCATGGTCTGATGCTGTGGAAGGAATTTTACGAGAGCTCCGAATGCCGGTCTGATAAGATGTTGCGCAGCGCCGGGGTGAATGACAGCGCTTATTGTCGGAGGCCAACATCGAATGGAGGCCAAGACTCACTCAGGGGTCATAGCGTTAGCGCAGAGTAGTAAGAGTACTAGTTGTATTGTATATCTTATGATATAAAAAGCCTTTTTATTTCTTGCAACCAATAATTTACAATTCTTATAATACATCCAATTTATTTTTAAGCGTTTGTGAATAAGCGCGCGGCGTGACGTCGCACTGCATGCGCATCATGAAAAGTCTGCTTATCTCTCTCTCTCGCTCTCTCGCGCGGTCTAGCTTATGAGTGTGAAGGGGACAGTTAATGTTTTGCATTTCTTAATGTTTATAAATATAGCGTGGTCTTATTTTATTATTGTTTTAATGTTAATTTATTGTTGTCTAATTATAATTGCATAAGTTAATAAAAAATGCTATGCTTTACCGCGACAGTCCCCGAGTGTCATACGTGTTTTTTTTTATATTAATTATTTGCTAGAACCTCTCTTCGAGTGAAGGCCTCCTCCAACGAAAACCCACGTTCCCTATTTTGGGCCACTTGTATCTAGTTTGGGCCCGCTGTCCTTGTTATGTCATCCTGGACCACTGGACCGCTCCACAAAGTAACTCTTTTGGTCCATGTAAAACTAAGACTTAAAACTCATGTCTCAAGTTCGATGGCGGAATTAGCATCGCTGATGTTTATGACCATCAGGATTGTGAGATTTAGCTTTTACTTCCAGTCCAACGGCCGAAAATGATTATAACGGATGGTGGCACGGGCTCCGGATCGTCGGCTTCTGTCTTTCGTTCCTCAACAGCTGCGTCAATCCAATAGCTTTGTACTGCACCAGCGGAATCTTCAGGAAGCACTTTAACAGGTGATGTTAATATTACCTCCTTGCGTCGTATTCCTCACTGCTGAGGGTCGTGACCACCCTTTTGCATTGCCTTCGCACGCGCGATCTTTCTTCATCTATTCTTGTCTCTATCGTTGTGGAGGGCGTTGTGAAGTGTGGAATCAAGAGCCGAGCGGATCTGGTCGGACCAACGTATTGGGCCCTTAATATTACACAACATTCATAATTCTCTGTCTCCTTACAACTTAATCGGTCAGTACCAACCACCACCTCGCCTATTTCTGCCGTGAAGCAGTAACGCGTTTCGGTTTGAAGGGTGGGGCGGCCGTTGTAACTATACTTGAGACCTTACGACTTATATCTCAAGGTGGGTGGCGCATTCACGTTGTAGATGTCTATGGGCTCCAGTAACCACTTAACACCAGGTGGGCTGAGAGCTCGTCCACCCATTTAAGCAATAAAAAAAAAATTAATAATTATAGAAATGATGAAATCCGAAATCATGAAAAAATCGTCTCTTTCAATTTCAAGTAACAAAGTAACAAAATAATTTACATCTTCACAGATATCTCCTTTGTCGAGGCAGCTCCACCCGCGGTGCTAGAGGATCCATGTCACTCTCCACTTCGAGACGATTGCATTCGAGTCGGAAGACCAACGTCAGCATGGTGCCCAGAACGTAAGCTTACATAAAATCTTATTTCGAAGATTTTTTTTTTATTGCTTAGATGGATGGACGAGCTCACAGCCCACCTGGTGTTAAGTGGTTACTGGAGCCCATAGACATCCACAACGTAAATGCGCCACCCACCTTGAGATATAAGTTCTAAGGTCTCGAGTATAGTTACAACGGCTGCCCCACCCTTCAAACCGAAACGTATTACTGCTTCACGGCAGAAACAGGCAGGGCGGTGGTACCTACCCGCGCGGACTCACAAGAGGTCCTACCATCAGTAAAAGAAGAAGACCAGTATTTCGAAGATGAAAGCAAGGGTTTAACATTCTATCTCGAAATTATTGCAGGTAATTTTTTTCGAAGCTCATTTGTGACTTTTGTTGCTTAATATATTTGAATTAGAATGATTTCCTTTTCTTCATCGGTTTTGGAATTTGCTAATTTTTTTTTTTTTATTGCTTAGATGTGTGGACGAGCTCACAGCCCACCTGGTGCTAAGTGGTTACTGGAGCCCATAGACATCTACAACGTAAATGCGCCACACACCTTGAGATATAGTTCTAAGATCTCAGTATAGTCACAACGGCTGCCCCACCCTTCAAACCGAAACGCATTACTGCTTCACGGCAGAAATATGCGGGGCGGTGGTACCTACCCGTGCGGACTCACAAGAGGTCCTACCACCAGTAAAAATTTTATTATAAATAACTGTATTTTTCAGTGGTTTTGTCAGTTTTTCCCCTACCTAATCGGTGGTAGCCTAAGGGGATATTCTAACTTCGCGCGAACCGGTAGGTGCGCTCACGGGTTCAACCTGAGAGAATTGCTAACACTAGCCCTAGCAAGAGCAGTGTACCGCTAAATCTACTACCGGATCGGAATCGCGACCCACAATATATGAGTCGACTATTATCAAAGGCGGCAATCTGACTTTTGGACAATGATTGGTAAATCAGAAAAACGAATTATTGACTTTGTATTCCATTGGCAGTCACAAAACTCTTCGGAACGACATCTTAGATAAATAACAGGTTAACTATTAACCTTTATTTAATGCAGGTTTTGAACCGTATTCTTTGAAGGAGACNGAGTCGACTATTATCAAAGGCGGCAATCTGACTTTTGGACAATGATTGGTAAATCAGAAAAACGAATTATTGACTTTGTATTCCATTGGCAGTCACAAAACTCTTCGGAACGACATCTTAGATAAATAACAGGTTAACTATTAACCTTTATTTAATGCAGGTTTTGAACCGTATTCTTTGAAGGAGACGATTATATTCAATTATATCTGTATTGACATATCAATAAAATTTTTTTGTCCAAATGCACAGATTGCCACCTTTGATAATAGACGACTCATATATACACAACAATTTTAACTAGTGGCCCCGCAGTAGTCGAGATTCGACTATAATTAATTGAAATTACAAGCTTAAACATTATTATGGTTCTATTGTCAAACACTATTATATTTCGATAATATAATCACATTATTCACCAAAACTGCACTATAGATCAATAATATTAAAGACAAACAATATGAATCTATTTTCAATTCGACCACAGATTTTAAACAATAACAAAAGTTTCCCAATTGACAGTAAACAAAGAGTATATTTTTATGTATGTGTTATGTCAAATACATGGTAGTGTGTGTAATGTTTTCTTTATTGGTTTAAAGTATCTTTTATGCATTATTTTAAAAAATATTAGCATTGTGCACTCCTTCTCTATATTCTCTATAAGTGTGAGAAATTTCATACTCCTCCGTTCGCGCAATTTTCGTAAAAAGGGATACAAAGTTTTTGCTTCACGTATTAATATGTATATAGATTTTTAAAAAAAAACCGTTTCCTTCCAGCACTAGCATGGGTCGTGACAGCAGCATTCGTCTGCTGAACAACGGCTCCTCGAAGCTCTGAGGGCGCGCCCGCCGCCCGGCGCGGGACCTCCCCTTGCAGGACAAGTTTCACTTCACGAACAAAACAGATATCAACGCACCCTTCCCGAAATGCTGCGAGAAGGAGAACGGCAAAGACAGCAGCACGGAGAGTGTCTTGATGCCCTTGGACACCTTCCGTCCCTGCTAACCCAGAGCCGGTCGGTCTGTCAAAACAGTCAGCTGGCGTCGGAATTTAAAAGATGGGTGATCTTAAAAACCAAGTGACTTGGGAATGCTAGAAATGATATAAGGTTTAAAAAACAAAGTGAAAGCCCTTAATAGTTTCGCTCCGTTCGAGTAACAATGATCTTTTAGTTCTAGTCTGTTAAGGACCTTTTGGTTTCAAGTTGTGAGAAGTCTAATATCGTAACATTGTAAATGTTAGAAGGCACTATACTCCATCCTACGTTTAATCCTTATTAGCTTACAACTCCTTTCTCAGTAATTAAGACCGTGCCCATTGAATTTCAATAATGGAAACTATTGTATTTAGCATCGATGTAATTTTTTTTTAAATATTTATAAAACTTTCGTTACCTACCGCCTAGATTTTTTTTATAATTAAAATAAACTAGTGTCTAATTTAATTAATTTGAAAATAATGAGTAGATACCTAATGAAATTAATTGATTTATATTATGTTTATTCAATGGAATTTTCCTCACAAATTTCATTTGATAAACATTGACTGTAGTTGTTTCGTTATTGTCGTCTTTAACTACCTACAAAACGATCCTTCCGTGTGTTCCCTGAGAATTTTAATTAATTTGAACTTAGACATTTCTTACAAATAATATATTGTAACTATATAATACTAAGCTATGTATGTTAAATGTGTATTAATATTAATAAAAAAGTAATCAACTGGAAAAATCGACGTAAGAAATTTAATAATAACTAGCGACCCGCCTTCGCTTCGCTTCGGAAACTGTAATTTATTATTGATTTCTCCACTATTTAATGAATGTTATTATACATATAAACCTTCCTCTTCAATCACTCTATCTATTAAAATCGCATCAAAATCCGTTGCGTAGTTTTAAAGATTTAAGCATACATAGGGACAGACAGATATAGGGCTGTCCCGAAAGCGACTTTGTTTTATACTATGTAGTGATTATGTAGTTTTGTTTTCATGCTAGACAGAGAGCGCTCTATGTTAAATAATGGCATTCACATGCAGAGAAATTTACTTAGCAATATACTTACCAAACAGTTATGCGGAAAAGGAGAGAGAGGATTCCCTCATAATAACAACTTGAAATATTGCTTCGAGGCAAGTATTATCGATTTGTTTATATTTACCATATCGAGGGATGTATAGGCTATTCCATATAAATGACATTTTTGCAACTTTACAGTCGAGCCATTTTAAGAGTTAAAATTTGGAAAAATTATCATAACAAAAAAACTTCTTCCGCTATTTCAGTGGGGTAAACTTAATTATAGTTCAATTAAAAACATCGAACTGTTGATGCTAATAACAAATAAAACGCATTAAAAAAATAAAAGTCGCGTATTAAGGGAGTTGGCGCTTAAACCAAATGGCTGGTGGTAGGACCTCTTGTGAGTACGCGCGGGTAGGTACCACCACCCTGCCTATTTCTGCCGTGAAGCAGTAATGCATTTCGGTTTGAAGGGTGGGGCAGCCGTTGTAACTGATGGTTTCAGCGAGGCACTTCTCGTGCTGAGACAGATGTTAGCAAGTATTTTGGGCTGATCCCGTGAGCTTGCCTATAATTCCGGATTAGCAGGAGTCGGCCCACGAAATTACCGATTTTATAAGAGAGAAAAAAGTCATAGTTGTCTTACAGACGGTGCTTTTAGATACCTCAAGTACCGGTCATCGTTCTCGCCGAACACGTCGCTTGCGGCGAAAGGCTCGACGAGTAAATTAACTCAGAAGCACGCCTCCTGCTAGGGTTCGTGTTAGCAACAACGTCAAGCTTGAGCCCCGCGAGCTCACTTACTAGTTCGGTGAATCTATTATAATCCCAAGAGGTTACTCTCCTAAAACAGGTAGGAAAAAAAAAGAACGGAATTCCTTTGCCTATATCTTTTTTGTATTTGTAATAAGGAATAATTAAATAAAAAATAAAGAGTCAAAATAAACTACATAATCGTAAAATGTAAATAAATGCAGTTTGCATTACAGATAAATTTCTAGAATACTAGGTATTGTAAAAAATTGTAATTATTTTATTATTTATTAGAAATACATCAAACATTTCTGGGTATTCTCTAAGCTTAAGTTTCTCTGGTGTTTAGGAAGTGGTTCAAAAATCACTGCAAAAATATGCTGGTTTTTTTTTGGTATCATTTTTCACTGTTACAATTATTCGATCTGGCCCTTGAGCTCTCATGTAAGAAGCGTTTGAACTTCATACAAAAAAAAACAATTATTCGATTTGAATGAAAATTAGAAAGTTTTTGGTTAACATTCTTTTTACTACTCATAAATTTTTCGTAAAAGGGATTTAAATGAAATCGATTCACAAAGAGAAAACTGAAAATACAGACTATTCTTTTTTTTAATATTTCGATTGAGGAAACGCTTAGTCAAAATTAAAAGTTTTATTCAAACAAGAAATATTCTAATAGTTTGTACATACGTCTTTCGTATTGTACATAATAATACCTATATGTTCATTGTTTTAATTAATATCAATAAAAAGTATTTACGTTTTAAAATATTTATAGGTGAAACTTGATGAACTTTAAAATGATCTTCAAAATCAACGGTCGCTGTTATGTAAATTTGTATTTTAGATTTTACTAAATTATTATTAGGAGGTGGATTTGTTAACATAATTAATGCACACCTATGTAAAGTTAATAAATATTTTTGAATAGATAAAAATGGTTTTACTGAAGTATTAAAAATGCATTTGTGAGAGCCCTTTTTTTATTGCACGGACGAACAAGCTCACGGCCGAAGTAAATTTAGAAATTTAGAAGTCGTGGCCTAAAGGATAAGACGTCCGGTGTATTCGTATGTAGCGATGCACCGGTGTTCGAATCCCGCAGGCGGGTACCAATTTTTCTAATGAAAGACGTACTCAACAAATGTTCACGATTGACTTCCACGGTGAAGGAATAATATCGTGTAATAAAAATGAAACCCACAAAATTATAATTTGCGTAATTACTGGTGGTACTTAGGCCCTATTGTGAGCCGCGTGGGTAGGTACCACCGCCCTGCCTATTTCTGCCGTGAAGCAGTAATGCGTTTCGGCAGCCGTCGTAACTATACTTGAGACCTTAGAACTTTTTTCTCAAGGTGGGTGGCGCATTTACGTCGTAGACGTCTATGGGCTCCAGTAACCACTTCACACCAGGTGGGTTGTGAGCTCGTCCACCCATCTAGCAATAAAAAATAAAAAACAAGCAAAGGAATGAAGTTAAATCCTTTAACTGCTGTATTGAGAGTACGCTTTGAGGTTAGAAGGAAAATGCTGCAATGATTATAAAAATCCCATAGCCGTTGCAAATCAAATTGGTACTAAAGAGTCATATAAATCTGAAACCGATGATCATAGTGCAGACAAAAACGATTCGTCTGAAGAAGACGACTTAATTTAGAATTAGTCGTTATTGAACAATTTTTGTGTTGATTTACCTACAAATGGTATATTCGTTACTAATTATTATTTTTGTAATAATAAAGGAAACTAATAATTTCTAAACTTATTTCCTTTCATTAAATTTTATTTTAGTGTAAAATTTTGCGAGTTTGAATGTAGTACTACATATATATTTTTCAGTGGTTTTCTGGTGGATTTAAAGGTTGAATCCGGTGGAAAGCTGGCATAGTTGCTGGCAGCACTGGTTACCAACGATTAGGTATTATCGGGGGAAAAAAACGCAAGCGTCATAGATATAAGGTCCCTTATAGGTCATCTATGTGTGTTTATTATTTAAGGAAGGCGGCTCTTTAAAAGTAGTTTTTTTTGGCGGGAACGCGAGGAATGAAGTTGTGTGATTAGTTTTATTTTTTCCATTATTTTTAGTGTTTCTTCAGGTTTAGATGTGTAATAACGGTGGTTTATTAACTATTTAATATCTGTGAAAGTGCACAAATGTAGGAAAATGAAATAAAGCCGCTGAACCTAACTTCTCGGGATCCTCCAAAAAGTCCACTGAAAACATTTCAGTAAATGACCACCATTTTACTGAGATTATATATTATTATAATATTTCATCATATATTTATTATATTTATTTTATTTATCATATTGTTATGATTATATATCTCATCTCATTTCATTTCACTCCGCATTATCATTTTTCATAAAAATAAGAATATACATTAAAATCAGACATGACCTAAAGGTTTTAGTTACCAGGACATAAAATCCATTTAAAAAAAGTACGGTAATGTTTACATGTGATAAATTGATAGTGTAATCGTAAAATTGATAAAATGAGCATTTGTTACAATAAAATGAAATCACAAACGTCACAGCGTTTCAATTATAGATTAAATGCACTTAAAGTTTTCATTTTGTGAGTGATACTTGTGTTAAATAAACCCTCGGATACAGTCCACTGAATTTCTCGCCGGATCTTCTCTTGCTAGGCAAGCAAATTCGTCCGATTTGTGCCCCGTGAGCTCACCTACTCGCTCGATTAAGCTGGCATAGACCCTGAGTTACCAGTTTAGGTACGTGAAATTAAAACATGGAAAACAACAATAAAGAGATAACAGAGGGAAGGTCCACGGGGGATGAAACTATTTTCAACAATTTGACGAAATATGAGTCATCAAGTGACAGCTCTGGTGACGAATACCAGTACGAAAAGAATAGCGATTCTGCTGCCATTGGAGGGCAATTGTATGAAACCAAACTAATATGCCTTACATTGTTGCGAGCGCTTAAAGAAAAAAACTCAGAATTTTACTTAGGCTCCAACTTGGGTTCCATCGGAGCATTGGATGATATAATAATCAGATTTGACTATCCTAACATAGCTAAGAAGTTAAAACCTACACTGCTCTTAATCCAAACAAAACATAAAGATAATGTAAAGATAAATAAACAGAAAGATAAAATTAATGAAACAAATGTAAAAAAAGAGAACCACATCTTCAGCGTACTGTTATATTTAAAAAGTTACTTTATAATAGTTAACAAATTTGATCCTGAAAGCGAGAATCCTGTTTTCAGAGCACGTTTTGAAGATTTAGATTGTCATTTTATCATCTATACTTGTTATCATGAAAATTTCAAAAGTAACAATGTAAAAGAAGTTTTTGAAAATCCTCTTTTAAAAACAACTGATAGTGGAAAAGCTATCAAGATTAATTATGACAATTTCATAAATCTTATAGATATTTTAGTAGAAACCTATAGGAGATATCGTGCACAGTCACTAGCCGAGACCTTTATGAATTTTATTTTAGAAGATAATTATGTGAATATGATGGCCAATAATCTGATTGCAGCTTACCATGTTTATCTAAAAGAAAATGTCATAGAGATATCTGAAACTGATGAATCATACACAACATTTAAATTTCGTGAGAGCTTCTTTACGTCTGATGATTATTTTATTAAGATAATAAGAGATGTTATGCTGAACTCTGTAACAGCAAAACAACTAAGTGTATCAAAGAAAATTTCTTTATTAAAAACTAAACCTAATAAATTACCGAAACAATTTGGTAATCTTGATATTTTTATTGCAGACAATAAAGATGGAGAAATCGAACACATTTGCAAGCAAATACTTAACTTGTTAGATTTAGCTGATCATTCTACATATGTTGTATATTTAGATGACAGTAAAATTGGTTCTTGTAAAGATATAAAACATAGTGATATGAAACCATCTAGAATTGGTGGTCTTGTTGGAAATCTTTTAATATTGGACACAGCCACAAATATGCTTAAAATCAACAATGAAAACCTACCCATCACAGCAAGAAAGATTTTGAAGGAACTCAAAAAGGCAAAAGGTAGAAATTTTGATTTTTCAAAATACCGTTTTGACATTGATGTACGTTATTTCCCAAAATTTTCAATGATGCATCGTGCACATGATGTAAAATTTGTTAAAACTTATTTAGATAAGTTAACATTCTATTGTCATCAAGCTCAAGATACAGATCTAAATAGATTAGTGAAATATGAATTAAAGGATTTATATACAGGTAACAATGAGTATTTTCGAATTAAAATAGATATATTGTTTCAAAATTTTCACCACAGAATCCAGAAGTGGTGGAGAAGATTAAACTGTATGCCTTATTATACTAAATCCAAAACTAATAAGCTTTTGGAAAAATGTAAAACATCTATTCTTGAAAACCCTCTAATGTCATTGGCTAACTACTTATATGTAAATTCCCTTGAAAAGTACTCTATTAAGTTCAATAGCAATGCAATCAATTCTTTAAAATACATAGACTTCACAAAAAATTACTTTATATCGACCAATTCCACATCATTTACCAGTATCAAATTACTTCAATACCTAAAAGAAAATCATAGTGGATCCTACATTTTCCTAGACCTGATTTACCTAATGACAGAAAATTATTATGAATGCATAGTAGAAAATGTCACAGAATCAAACTTAGACTTGTTGATATGTGTCATCAAAAAAACAGGAAATGAACAAATTTTGCATGGAATTGAACAACTTTTGACAAAATTCAAAGGTAAAGTAATTGTAATATCAAATTTCGATTCACATTTCTCAAGACCCTTTGTTGATTTTATTGAAACTGAAGACAACAGAAATCAAATGAGTGATATTGAGTCCTATGAAGAAATTTCGCAGGATACAAACATATGCTTTCAAGGACAACAAATACCATTAGAAAAACTTTTAGGGAAGAACATAGATTTTATAAGCGTTGGCATTCTTAAAAAAATATTAAATAAAGAAATTATAGATGTTGGTGAAAAGATCTCCTATAAAAATTACCTTCCGGTTATTAATTGCTACCAAACTGCTCAAATAAATCGTTGTATTAAATTAGATACCAAAAAAACTTTGAATAATTTTAATATAATTGATATGACAAAAGATGTTGATAATTTAAAAGAAATTGATAGTGAAAAAGATAACTTGGTGTTTGTCTCCTCCAAAGAAGGCTCGAATGATACTACTTATAAACAATACACAAATTGTAATATTCACGTCTTTGTTAAAAATGAGAAGGATCATATTTGGGAAAAGAGTTATGGAAAACTGAATAAATTATTCAATATTATTGAGAGACTAAAACCACAGAATGACTCCTCAGAAATAAATAATTTAAAGGATTCAAATGAAAGAGTAAAGATAATTGCTGCTGAACCAGGAATGGGAAAATCTACACTACTCGAACATCTTAGCATGGCCACAAAGGCTAAATATGAGAATGAATTGATACTAAATATTGTATTGTACGATTACAAAACAAAATTTGATGAATGGGAAAATTCAGAATTAAGCTTAGAAGAAGTTTTGATTTTTTTGTTTAACATATTTTCGACGCACTGGTCTCTTGATCAATCAGACATTCATACCAATAGCAAAGGATCGAATTTAGATACTAATTTAAAACTAGACCTGAATGGCGGCAAAGTGTTATTGAAATTCCAAAATGAAAATAAAAAAAATGAGCTTGCTCTTTTAGAGTTGCTGATTTTCAATAAATTCTACAATGACGGAAAACTTTCAGTTCTACTAGATGGATGTGATGAAATTTGTCCAACCTATTTAACTACACTCATAAGCCTAATAAAAATTCTTAATACAACAAAAATATCTCATTTATGGATCACTACTAGAAATTACAACAATGTATTAAATAAATTAGAAGATACGCTATGTTTATTTTCTCATATGCTGTATGAATGGTCAGATACTGTACAATTGAAATTTTTGAAACAATATTTTACGAAATCTTTTGATATAGATCCAACTGATTTAAAAAAATTCAAACATTTAGAAGATTACGTTGAACAGTTTCAAATTGAAATTTCTCATAAAATAATGGACAACATACGCAATAATAAATTCACAAGTATACCATTACATATCAGCATGATCGCTAAAATTTACGAGGATTCATTGAAGAAGGATTTCAGAAAAGTAATCGAAACATGCCCAACTGTAAATAACATAAAGGACATTGTTGATACGTTAGATTTGACAAAACTATACAATAAATTCATAGATGTTAAATTTAATGAAATCATGTATGGTCAAAAGAGGCCTTGGATCGATCCCCATGATTCAGTCTTAAAAAATTTGAAGAAGATAGATTATTTAATGTTTATAGAAATGCACCAAATATCTGCTGCAGTTGTTATTTTCAGGCAAACGTCCATAACATTTCTCACTGATCAAGAAGAATTATTATTTAAAAAATTCGCCATTGACATTGAATCTAGTGATGAGAAACACGGTATCGTCGATGAAATAGTAGACGGTAAACCAAAATTCGTACATTATAGCTTTGTCGAATATTTTGCAGCAGAGTTTTTGTGCCTCAAATTAAAATCAAAAACATGTTCGGAATCAATTTTGAAATTCCTAATGGACGTTGTTTTCGTGGAAACGGAGTACCAAGGTATCAGAAACTTTATAGATAGTAAACTTTATAACGACACTGAATCCAGTAATTCTTACTTATATTATAATGAACAAATTTGCGAACTTTTATCATTGAAATCGATGTATAATGACAATGCATTATACATAGCGATTGAAGAATCTTTGAAAAATATTATAGTATTCATATTGAAAGCAATAAAAAATAACGTAGACGCGTTAATAAAGATCGTAACTCATCGTAACTCTTCGAAATGTATATTGTGTGCAGCAACTGAAAAGGGATATCTGGATGTGATTAAAGAAATTAAGGACTCTGTACGCGAATTTGATGAAAATAAAGTAATTAAATTGTTTGATTGCGAAGATTCTCCAAACAATCCTTTCATAATCACACTTTATAACTGTAAAGATAATTTTGAACACACAAAAACTTTAGAGGCATTGTTACATAATTTACGTGATGATGATGTGGCCGAATTATTTTTAAAGCCCTACCCGCCTATAAATAGCATATGTGCCTTTATTACCATGGAACCAGAAACTGTTCATTTCTGTATGAAATATTTAAAGAGACTAAATCGACAACAACGATGGAACTTGTTATCGGCGCAAGACGTATGCGGCCGAACTGCGGCACATCACGCTATCGATATGTATAGATTTCCTTTCTTTTTAATAATGAAAGATTTATTAGATTCCGAACAAAGCAGGCGTATTTTCTCTACAAGAAACACGTTCGAAGAAACTGCACATGACATTTGGGAGAAAAAAGTCCGTGAATTCTCTTCTAAATGAAACACCAACTTAGTTCAAGACAATGCTGCTAAATGCGATATTCTTCGTTTTAACGGCATTAATTTAACCAATATCTAAGAAGAGCAGGCGAAATCATGATCATAGGTGCCTACTACAATGTAAATGGCAAAAATGAAGAAAATACTACACATTGAAGATTTTGAGATTTCTCAAATTTATTGCAAATCGTTTTTTTTTTTTGCTGAAGGAAGAAAGATTGCTTTGAATCCGAAGATCTTCCTAGCTTAACTGCGACGGATGAGCAAGCACGGGTCAGCCAGAAAATGTGGAATTTGCTACTGGTGCTAGGACCTCTTGTGATACTGGTGGTGGGACCTCTTGTGAGTTCGCGCGGGTAGGTACCACCACCCTGCCTATTTCTGCCGTGAAGCAGTAATTCGTTTCGGTTTGAAGGGCGGGGCAGCCGTTGTAACTATACTGAGACCTTACAACTGATATCTCAAGGTGGGTGGCGCATTTACGTTGTAGATGTCTATGGGCTTCAATAACCTTCTTAACACCAGGTGGGCTGTGAGCTCGTCCACCCATGAAAGCAATAAAAATAATAAAAAAACTACCTGAGAGCCTAACAGCCTTATAGTAGTTGTTTCGCTAGTGTATACATCTACAATCGCAACCCTTTATGAAGATATCACGAGAACCTGTGCGGGCCGATGTAGTGGACTAAAAAATGTCACATATCACTCCCTTGAGTCATTAGGGGATTTATGCAAGTTTGGTAAAATACCACCTCACTATGAAGGAACGGGTAAATCCGTTTACTCATTATTTGGTAGAGCCTATTGAGGACCAAGGCAGCGTGATCAGTGTCTGAACTAACGGGAAGTCGGTAGGTCATGGATCTATCCAGGGTCACTCTTAAACATAACTTACCTAGCTCAGACTATAGATTAGTCGGAGAGGTTGATAGGGAGGACAGTAAATTGCAATTACTTCATGTAGTAAACTGCTTTATCTAAATAAAAAGAAAAGCGTAATGGCTATCTATATATTTAGAAATTAATTGCTGTTCGTTAGTCTCGCTAAAACTCGAGAACGGCACTACCCATAATTATTTGTGGAAGTCCAGAGAAGGTTTAAAAGGTAGATAAATATGAAAATGCTCGGAATTAAAGTTTAGGTCTTTTGTTTATCGATTGAGGCACTACGAACTCTGCCGGGTCAGCCAGTATTATTATATGTATTGTATGTAACCAAATTGTAAGATAGGTACTGTAAAATAACACATAAAAACAAAAAATGTTTATGAATTAGAAATAATTACTCTTATATAAATTAGTTACAATATTATTATAACAAACTCAAATTAAAACAATAAGATTGTTTATTGTTTATCCGCGAATAGTGAAAACGAGAATGAAGGAAGCGCGAATAAGGAGTACTTACTGTATATTCAATAACAAGTTTAAAAACTGAACATTGCCCATACTTTTCATACCATGCAAACTGCGGACAAGCTTCTCCCTCCGCTCTTTTGATCTCTTAAGAGTAAGAATAAATTATTGTACCGACATCAACCATAGGTCGCCCGAGATAAATAAACCGCTGCAAGCATCAGTGGATTAATACAAACCAATTAGGTAACAAAATACAAATCAATTTGTACGTATTTATTTTTATAATTCGATAGTGCCTAAGATTAATCTATTAATACGTGAAGCAACAACTTTGTACCCCTTTTTACGAAAATGGCACGGATGGAGGAGTATGAAATTTCCCACATAGAGAATATAGAGAAGGAGTGCAGTGTTAATATTTTTTTTTAAAATGTGCATAAAAATACATACATTAAATCAAGAAAAAAAAGACATTACACACACTAACATATTTGATACTTCACACACGCATGCATACTATTTGTTTATTGTCAAACTTTTCAGTCTGTGTGCTTAGTGCGAGTTTTTTATCCTTCTCGATACATAGCGTAAAAGTTAACCCAATTTTGTATGCAGTTGGAACGGTGCCCCTAGCGGCAAACGTAGGCAAACGAACCTATCTTATTATATTATTTTCTTATACCTTCGGTTCGGTTCGATTTCGATTTCGGGGGCGATAAATCGATCTAACTACGATTTATTTTCAGAAAATGTTGTTTTATTCGTGTTTTCAATAATCAATTCTTCCCGACATGTATTGGCGAATAATAATACTATTTTTCTTAATTGAGGGCAACTAACCGCCTTAAAGACAAAACAAGATGGCGTTATCAAAAAAAAAAAAAACGAGCAAAGCTCGGTCATCATCTAGTTCCATACAAATAAGAGCTAGCTATCGAGAACGTTAAAAAACTCACACTAAGCACACTGTGGTCAAATTGAGAATAGATCAATATTGTTCGTCTTTCATATAGTCTAGGGCCTAGACACAGATTTCGCCTAGAGTCACTCTAGGCGAAATCTGTGAATACAGAAGTTTATTAGTGTACAAACATAACATTTCAATTCATTATAGTCGAATTTCGACTACCGGGGGACCACTAATATATACATATAAATAGACGACTATAGGTGTAAGAATAAGTAAATAATCTGGTGCTACTCATAGTTGTAAATTAATGTAACGTATATGTACAACGTATGAATTTGTATTTTTTTAATAAAAATTGTTCTATTAAATTTGTTTTTTGTTTTTATCAGAAATTATTATTTATTGTGTCCTGCGGAAAACTGAAGTTTTGAAATTATTAAAATGGAAACAATATATAAAAAATAAAATATATAAAAAACCAAATTAAACGCAAACTCGTGGTTTATCAACCTTTAAATATTTATGAGAACGCTTACACGGAGAAAGAGAAATGGTGCTAATTCGCTGGACAATACTTTTCTGTTTTTTCTTTCTTTTTTTCTCCTTCAATTTCCGGCGTTTGTTTTTTAATCCATAGGTGATTGAGCCACATCATGGAGCGACTGGTTTTAATTGGTTACCGGAATCTAGGGGGCCTCAAAGTGGTGGACATAAACGACAAGTGAATGTGGAGATCGACGAAGTCTAAAAATCAACCCCTATCAATCACTGCAAGTTCTTATTTGAAACTTTAAAAAATACAGCATAAGTTATTACGTGATTTTGTTCTATTCACTAATAACTTAAGGAGCTACCTCTTTAAGTTACGCACGAATGGGTAGGCACATGGCTTCAATCTGAGAGAATTTGCTAACACTAGTCTTAGCAAATGTAATGCTTCGCAGAATCTACCATCGATTGGAATCGCGACACACTGAGAAGATCCGGCGAGAAACTCAGTGGATTGTGTCTATGGGTTAGTTCGCTCAGCGAACTCTTCAGTTTAATCGACGAGTTAAACGAGGACTGGGAACGGTGCTTAATGAGCCTAACAGCACCAAGAGTGGATCCGGTGGATCCCATTCAATTCAACATCAAGTACGGACGTGCTGTTTCGAAAAATTGTCGCTGTCGTCGCGACCTTATTTTTCTCAAAACGTTGTCGCTGTATTCGCGACCTTGAGTCGAAAACGCACAATTCGTGTTTGATTTGTTTTTGCGAACGAAAACTTCACTAGCTGTCTTTCTCAAGACAAAAAACCCACTACGATCTGCTTGTTGTGGCGTGTCACAACTTAGTGGGTTCCCACCTTCCCGGACTACATCCCAATGCCTACGCAATGTCGTTATTTCATTTAATTTCATCCCAGTTGATTAATGTCTCAAATTAATCATCTTCATTTCACTCCATATTATCATTTTTCATCAAAATAAGCAATTATATTAAAATAAGACATGACTTAAAGGTCTTAGTTACCAGGTCATAAAATCCCTTAAAAAAAAAGCTTACACTTACGCCTTAAAGGCTTATTACACTTGGCTAAATTTAGTCGACTGAATTCAAAAGCAAATTTAGAAGCAAGTTGGAAGCTTCTGATTACACTGTTCTTAACTTCAGTTACTGAATCAATTGTCAGTATAAACGCGACGAAGTAGGACGTGTCGTGTGTGTGTGAATGGCCTCAGTATTATCTAAACAACAAAAAATTGGTCTAGGCGTAGCCCTCGCTGTCGGCTCAATTGAAATAAAAAAAAGAAAATGAAGAGTATGGGCGAAGAAATATATATTACTGCGCGGAAAGTTAGCAAATATGAACATTATGAGTGATTTAGAACCAGCAGACTTCAGAAATGATCTACGAATGGATTCGAGATAGTTTGACCAAATATTAAGCTTTGTGACACCATTTTTTTCAAAAGCAGGATACTATCCTACGATACTACTATAGTCTATTAAATATCTATATTATATAACTATAACATAACTAATCCTACGATAGTATAAGTCCAAAAGAAAGATTGGTTGTAACATTAAGATTTCTTGCAACAGGAAATTCGTATCAAGATTAAATTTTTAGTTCTTTATAATATCCCACCCCCTGCTGACAAAAATTATCCCTGAAACAAGTTGGGCTATTTATAAATGTTTGGCACATTAAATAAAGGTGACCGAAATAAATACTTTTTATTCGGAAGTAAAAAACAAACTAAGCCGTCCTTACGCACGAAGAGCTATGGGACGACTGAAATCATTAAGTAACTAAATGCGAGTACACCTTCCTAAATGCGTTTCTAATTAGGCTTCTAAATGATTTAGTCAGTCAGAAACCACCCTTGCTACTGAATTTAGTAGGCTAACTTACTGAATGTTATTACACCGACTAAATTTAGCCAAGTGTAATAAGCCATCTACACTTACCCATAAATAATAGATATTAAGTGTATAGTCCATAGATTATACACTTAATATAGTATAGTCTATGAATAATAGTTTATAATATTATGTGTTCTGTGCTATCGCTTATCTACTGAAAGTACACACTTTATTTACAATTAATTAATACATAAAGTGACAAGTCCTAAAACAATGAACCATGGTGAATGTAATGAAAGGTGTCCTCGTTGAATGGTATTTATTATTTTTATTTCTCACAAATATTACTTTTACATATGCAAACTTACAGATAAAGTTAGAATCGTTACAATGTGCTTTAATGATTTGAATTTTAAATTACATCAGTTAATCAATTTACTACGTACAATATATTAACTTGCCAAAGAATTTCTTCTTTGGTTTTTCCCATACTTAAATTTAATGTTCTGGGCCTAGGTTATGAGGAATGCCTTGTATATAAAACTTCATTCAATGTAATCCATATCTTTAGGTATGTTAAAATTTTCTTCTAGTGCATCAATATCTATTTGAAAACTATTTTTTATATAAGATTTCAATATATATACATTTTCTGTCCATCTGTTGCTGGCTGTTTTCAATTCCTACAAAATGAAACATTTTTAATCCAATATTATTATTTGATAATATTATAGTTATGCCTTTGGTTATACATACTACCACCTACAGAAAGCTATTTATCAAAACATTGTCTTTTTTTAAATGTACTTTATTTTCCTTATTTTTAAATAATGAATACAATGCTTAATTAATATATTGATAAGTTATATTGAGTAATATTACCCACCAAATAATAAAATATATATTTTCTAGCATGAAATAGACATGTTAGATTTAAAAGTCATTACCAGTTGTAAGCTCATACAGTGTTGTCATTCTGCCTACATCTGCCAAAAAAAATATACACATTCCAGTTTGATCAGTTCACTTGGCCTTTATGAAATATAATGGTAACTGATCTAATGTGTGCAATATTAAAGTGGGTAGCAGAAGTCACATTGTGATACCTATCAACTTCAGTAACTTACTTAACACTTCAGAAACACTAAATACTATACTACTATAGAAAGGCCATGAACTGATTCATCAATTACTAAATCCTTAAACTTGGGACATTGGCCTTATCTATTGCACTCACAGTGGGGCGCTAATATGAGCTTGAATGGAATATAGACCTAAAGACATCATCTCATCTATATTAATATAAGAATTGGATTTACAGTTATTTCACGTCTCAGTTGTGCAATATATTCAGGATCAGATTCTCTGTATTTTTGTAATTCTCTCTTATATGAAGCCTCTTGCTTTTGAAGATCTTCTAAAGATGATAATATTTTTATTCTTTCTTCAGATATCTCTCTGCCTTTCTAATATTAAAGTCAATTAATAAATATATCAGTCTCTGATAAATATAGAATAGAATTAAGTTTCATTATAACTCTATAGACTATACTATACTAAGTAAAAAACTATAAATATTCTGACCGATTCTGCTATAAGGACTTCCTCAGTTTTCTTTAACTTCTTCGTACATTCATCAAATTCATTCTGGAGTTCTTGTAGCTTCCTCTTCTTGGTACTTTTTGCTTTGCTACAAGTAATTTATTTAATGTTTGCATGGCATTACCACAGCTTGCTTGATTTGAAAAATAATTTTGCAGTCATAAATTTTTAAAAAGCACAATTGTTTACTCTAATTTCTCATAGCATCAGTGTGTAAAGTCCATGTAAATTTTATTATTCAAAATAATAAAACTAGTCTTAGTCAATGACTGACTCGGTGGTGCAAAAGTTGGCACCCCTGACTGCCGAAAGTTGTGGATTCGATTCCCATATTGGGCAAACATTTATTCATTCAGCTTTATTGCTTACATGAGTCCACCTGGTTTTACATGGTAACCGAAGCCCATAGACATTACAACATAAATGCTGCCACCTGCCTTGAGACAAGATTTCTAAGGTCTCATTTGTAACAGCATGATGACCCAACACCCTTCAAACCGAAATAAATAACTGCGTAATGGCAGAAATAGGCCATATTTGATGCCAGATGATAATGTACTGTTCTGTTCCCAGTTATTTAGTTAGTTGTTTAACATAGTACCTTGGGAAAGACCAAAAGTACACTGAAGTCCCAATTTTTTCAGAATCAACCAGGTGATCATCAATTAGACTCTGAATCACTTCTTTAACTGATTGCATTGTAATACCCTTTTCTTTTGGTGCTATTTTTTCTAGTTCCTGTAAAAGTTAAAATATAAAATATTATCTTCATAGATTTTGTTATGGCCACTTCTGTTTTATGTGCTGTCTAAACATTTTCTTTTGAACTAATTATTGACTATTTGGTGACTCAACTAACATAATCACCAACAAATAAGAAATTGGACTCTTACCAAGTAAGTCAAATGATGAGTAAACGTTCGTGAAAACTTCATTTATTATTACTTTGCTCTCAATTAATTAAAAAACGACCTTGCATTGCTAGTAAGTAAGAAACTCCAGACACTATTTCACACTGTCTCATTTATCCTAAATAAGAGATAATATATTTTATTGCTTAGTTGAGTGGAAGAGCTTAATACCCACCTGGTGTATGTGATTAAGTTACTGGAGTCAACAGACATCACAATGTATGTGCCACCCATCAGTATTATTAGATTTCATTAATTATTTATTGTGAAAGTCATTTATAAACATGTTTAATTACAAAGTTCATTACTAAAATTGGCACCTAACCGCTGGGTTTAAACATTGCTATAATAATACTGTTTAATATGAGTACACCTGGCTACTTATCGTTTAGGGCAGTGCCATCGAAAGCTGTGTATGAAGTTGTAATTTAATGAGGTTACCTTTAATTGAAAAAAATCTTGACTTTGATGGAATATTTCAAGCATTCTAGTCTTCTTTTCATCAGCACTAAGACCTCGTTTCTTGGACATTTTCAGTGATCCGGCAATGAAACAATTCTTACTACACTTGGATGAAACTCTTGCACTCGGTAGAAAGTTTATTCTTCAAGACCTGGATGAAACACACTTGTTCATATCAGCTGATATTGTGGAGACTCTACAAGCTCGCGTTGACGATTTAATGGACCAGCTCAGCATACCCGTGCACGATAAAGGATTATAAATTACGAGGTAAATATTCAAACATATTTGTATAATATATGGTGATAGAGATCCGCATTTGTGCGCGAATCGCGAAATTTTACTTCATCATCATCATCATCATCATCAGCCTTTATCTGCCCACTGCTGGACATAGGCCTTCCCCAATGCCTTCCACATAATGCTTTTTTTTTTTTTTTTTTATTAGGTTTATGTATGATTCGATTTTCAATTTTTATAGTTTTACTTCTTATTTAACCTATTTATCCTTATAGTCTTATTTGTAAATAAAAAATATTTATATTAAATAATATTTAAAAAAAGGACTAAACAACACGCTTTTATAGAAAATTCAACAAAAAAAATTAATATAAATTATTTATGTAAAAGCGTGGGGTGCGCGGTGTCAATAGTTCGAGATATTTTATTGATAGATATGAGTGGAATTTGATAATACCTAAAGCACCCAATGCTTTTTTTACAATAGATTTATTTATTGTATTGTACAGATGAAGCTAATATTATGAACGTAAGTTAATTACACAAAAACTAGTTGTTCCATAATTAACTATTATAAAAATATATTAAGGATGTCCTTTAATTATGATTAAGACATGTGTAAATTAATGTTAACTCAGAAAACAAGGCTGCCGGAAAATGTTTTAGCATAAAATACAGAAGAAGACTACTAATCAGTGCAAATATAAATTAGTGTTATAAAATCAAATTTAAATTTAAAAACATTTACATAATTCTATTTTTATGTGATCTGTAGTTGTATTGGTTTGCACAATGTTAGATCATTTAAGAATAACATAACAAAGAATGATGATGATGAATGTTTAGTTTTGTCTGTTGAAGATATTAAGTAATTAAAATCAGTCTCTGTTCAAAGCCTCAATGGATATAGTCAAGACTAGTCTAATCAGATTCATCATACTTATTTATCTATTGACACGTCAAATTGATAGATTAAGAAAGTGGGCCTATTGCAAAGTTGTGTTGTATTGTTCTATTATAAATCCTATTGTTGTTGTACTATCAAAGTTGTCTACAGCCTGCCTTAAATCTACACTATATTATATATTTTTCGATGAACTAAACAAAAGATACAAGAAAGATAAGAGAATCAATTAATATATTCTTGATTATAGTTGCTACATCAAAATGACCTCACGCGAATCTGGAAGAGTCAAAGATGCCGAGAGAAGAAAGGTTTTGGATGATGTGGCGAGAAAACGTCGAGCGAGAAAAGCAGTTGAGGCCCTAGAACAAGATAACTTTCATGAAGACCCACATGCAGATTTAGTTATGTCAAAGAAGGTAACATTGTTAAACTACGGAGCTTCATTCTTAATTATTTATTCAGGACGTCAATTCTGATACTCATTAAATTTATTAAATTTAAAGCCCTTAAGTCAGTAGACCAAAAATTGTCTTAATTAAATCATTTTTGTGATAGAATCTAGATTTACGGTATGCTGATGTAATGATAAATAAAAAAATTTATAATAATATAAATACTGAAATTGAAATGGTCAAATTATTACAGGTGCCGAAATTCGCAGACTCTAATGAGAAACCAACTAGGAAGAAGAAGTCTAAAAGCGCTGAATATTATAAGATGCGATTTCGGAAAACGTTTGCGCAGCTGGTAGAAGAGGATGCAAGTTTTAGATCAAAACCTCCTAACTACTTGTCCGCACAAGCGCCACCTTCTAAGTAAAAGCACTTGTTAAGTTATTGTTATTCACTTAGTTTTGGCATTCATGTATGTAAGGTTGTAGGTACAAGACGAAATTCGTGCCAATATGTAGGCAGCTTTGGAAATACTTGTACATAATATTATAAACTGTGGTTATGAGTGGTATTTTTTTTTTCTCTTCTTTGAACTGATCTTCTGCAAATCCTCTTGTTATAATGAAACAATTATTCGAACTGTCGAAGTTCATATTATAGTCGATGATGTGTTAACTTAAAATCTTTTCAAATATATCTCAATAAATTGATGTATGAATTAATAAAAATAAACTATGTATTATCGCCTGAACTATTGTAAAACTAAATAGATCGTTCGCTAAAATGGTGTAGTCTCTCAGAAATGATAAAATCCTAAGCATATTTTGGCGTATCATGAAATTAGTCTTGAAAAGTTAGATTGAAAAACTTTATATAACTGTAAAGGATTTCTAATATTTTATAATTTTAAATAATGGGAAATTTAATAAAATGCGACTTCATTTCAGATTTCCCGAGCGACATTTCTGTGCTGTTTGTGGGTTTCCATCGAATTACACATGTATACCATGTGGTGCTAGATATTGTAGTGTAAAGTGTCTCGGAACTCACTTGGATACGCGATGCCTCAAATGGACTGCTTAATTTCAAGAAACTAGCTTTACGTTAATATTGTGATAATTTACGTAATAAAATTTAATAAAACAATAGTTCTGTTGTTCAAAATACCCGCGTAAAACCTTTAACATTCTTTTTGAAGTTGACGAAATCTAACGCAAAGTATCAAACTCATACAACCGATTCAAAATAATTTATGAAAACTATTACTTTTTTGTTTTTAATTTTCATACAAAATTGTTTTCGATAGTTTAGATAGATTAATATATTAGAGATCTAGATATTAGATTAGATTAATAATTTGTTTAAAAGAATAGAAGAATTTATCTCACCTTGTTTCGAATTGCTAGAAGAACCACAAGTAGCGGCGAGGCTTTGGATATCATCTAATAAATTTTAATGATGATGCGTTTTTGAAGAATGCGAGGAGTGAAATCATAATGAACACGAATGTTTAAATACCTATACACTTTATTCATGTAATTCCTTCAGGGTTTAACGTTTATTAATGGTGAGTGTGGGAAAGTGTGGGAAAATGAAAAATTCGCTGACTTTTTCTTGATTCTTTCATTTGACTAAGACTAACTTTCTTTATTTCATTTAATTTAACTCAAATATCATCGTAAATCAACAATATTTCATTCCGCTCCGTATCATTTTTCATTTAACACAGCTTACAGCAGCAAAGGACTCGCAAAAAGTCATACCTACTGTTTTTTTTAGATCATATCGATTTTATTAAAGTTTTAACTATCTATGCATGGCGGTTTGTAAATTCCTGAAGTCTACGGTAGATCTTTTATTTTCGATGTTAGTGTAGAAAGATACCTATTATGTAAAAATTGGTTACCCACGTAATATTAATTAATATATTTTGGCAAGAATACTGTGCATATTACGATCACTGTACCTAATATTTACCCGTTCGGTAAAGCTAGAATAACCCATCAAGGTAACTAGCTTAGGTAAGCAAAAAAAGTAATGCTGGTCTGAGAAAAGAACGCCTCTCAGTATATTGGCTATGTGTCAACATTTTCTGTCTGTCGGGATTCTAAGTTTTCCTCATTTTAATATATACATCGAAAAAGCAAACTAAACTGAGTTAATATCGAAGTTGTTGAATTAAATCTTGTATCGTCCCGACAGTCTTTCTATTTGCACGTTTATAAATTCATGCAGACGACTTAAAGTCTGTGTGGCACGCGCTCGAATCTGAGGGACTCTATTGTCCCTTCTTTATTTCACGTGAAAATTGTGTTATTGGATCACTCGTAATTAACACCACATATGAAACTATAGGAGTTTTATTGTTACAGCGGCGTACACAGTTTTAAGTTATACACTAATATTTTTTTTGATCTAATGTATTTTCGGCGGTAAAAAATCTCTTGTCACAGACTATCTTGTTTTTTCCACCTCTCGTGTGTTCCGGCTTACGCATCATAAAAAAGGTGTGTTCTTAAACGCCATAAATACAATCGGAACTCTTACGAAAAATTTATAATTTTCGTTGACGTTGCCATGGTTACGAAGTTGTTGATGTATATCAATGATATACCCCGGTCTCCGGAGACCCATCTGGCGCTCTTCGCCGATGACACCGCCATCTACTACTCGTGTAGGAAGAAGGCGTTGCTTCATCGGCGACTTCAGACCCCAGCTACCACCATGGGACAGTGGTTCCGGAAGTGGCGCATCGACATCAACCCCACGAAAAGCACAGCGGTGCTCTTCAAAAGGGGTCGCCCTCCGAACACCACGTTGAGCATCCTTCTCCCGACTAGGCGCGTCGACACCTCCGCCTCCGCCATTCGCCCAATCACGATGTTCGACCAGCCCATACCGTGGGCCCCGAAGGTCAAATATTTAGGCGTCACCCTCGACAGAAGGATGACTTTCCGCCCCCATATTAAGACGGTACGCGACCGTGCCACCTTCATTCTAGGACGTCTCTACCCGATGATATGCAGGCGAAGTAAAATGTCCCTTAGAAATAAGGTGACACTCTACAAATCTTGCATACGCCCCGTCATGACCTATGCAAGTGTAGTGTTCGCTCACGCGGCCCGCACTCACTTAGATTTCTTCCAAATTATTCAATCCCGTTTTTGCAGGATAGCCGTCGGAGCCCCGTGGTTCGTCAGGAACGTCGACCTCCATGACGACCTCCATCAGTAAGTATTTACAGTCGGCGTCGATACGCCACTTCGATAAAGCGGCACGACACGAGAACCCTCTCATCGTGGCCGCCGGTAACTACATTCCCGATCCCGCGGACAGAATGGAAAGCAGTCGACGTCGCCCAAAACACGTCATCTCGGATCCTCCCGATCCACTAACGGTGCTTTTAGGTACTAGCACCGGTCACCATTCTCGTCGAACCCGTCGCTTGCGACGAAGGGCTCGACTAGTAAATTAACTCTCAGACACAGCCCACTGAGTTTCTCGCCGGATCTTCTCAGTAGGCCGCGATTCCGATCCGGTGATAGATTCTGCGAAGCACGACTCTTGCTAGGGTTCGTGTTAGCATCGTCGTCAGGTTTGTGCCCCGTGAGCTCACCTACTAGTTACGGTTACGCTGGAGTAGCCTCTCTAGGGTACCAGCTTAGGTTTAAAAAAAATTGTTTTATTGCATAAGTGTGTGCGAGCTCACGGCCCACCTGGTGTTAAGTACCATAGACATCAAAGTAAATGCCGTTACCCATCTAGATATATGTGTTCTAAAGTATAATTATTACGGCTGCTTCACCCTTCAAACCGTAACGCATTACTGCTTCACGGCAGAAATAGGCAGGGTGGTGGTACCTACCCGTGCGGCCTCACGAGAGGTCCCCCCATAGATACAGCCCACTGAGTTTCTCGTAGGATCTTCCCCGTGGGTCGCGATTCCGGTGGTAGATCCTGCGAAGCACTGCTCTTCGTAGGGCCAGTGTTAGCAACACCTCCGGTTTGAGCCCCGAGAGCTCACCAACACGCTAGGGTAACGCTGATATAGCCTCTCAAGGCTATCAGCATAGGTAGGAAAAAAAGAAAAAAAAGAGGTCCTACCACCAGTAAAGTCTCATTTGATTGACTGTCATACAGCAACAACATAAATAGGCAGTACAATGTTATTTGTGGCCTCACAATTATTACTAAATTGGACTTTTTGGCGGGAACGCGAGAAGTGAAGTTGTGTGATTTGTTTTATTTTGTGTTTCTTCAGGTTTAAATGTGTAATGACGGTGGTTTATTGACTGTTTAATATCTGTGAAAATGCACAAATGTGGGAAAATGAAACAAAGCCGCTGGACGTAACTTCTCGGGATCCTCCAAAAAGACCACTGAAAAAAATTTCAATAAGTGACCACCATTTTACTGAGATTAGGTATATTTCATCACATATCATCTCATTTTATTTATTTTCATCCCAGTTGATTAATGCCTCAAATTAATCATCTTCATTTCATTTCATTTCACTCAATTATTATCATTTTTCATAAACGAATATAAATTAAAATAAGACATGACTTAAAGGTCTTCGTAACCAGGTCAAAAATCCCTTAAAAAAAATTACTAAATTGAGCGGCGGTTGCGTTCAAGCTACACACGCGTCTGTCTACAAACATCAGCAGATAATACATATCCTATCCAAAGAAACTGTCGGAACAGCAGTCACCATATTGATTCTTTAGCGCGTGCCCTTATCACCGACCCCCCGACAGCTGTGTGATAACAGACCCCATTATCACAAGCAGATGTAGGTTTTCATAATCGCTTCCTATTCGAAGACAAACAATATTGAATTTTTCGCACAAGAAATCTTAGTATACTGTGAGAAATCCGCTGAAATCTTACAATTTATAACCAAAGGTTTTGGATATTGGTTTAACGTTATCCGAATAAGGTTTACAACTATTCCGATAATATTCAGGATAATTTTATTGTCGGTATCAATATAATTTCGTTGTTTAATATACTTAGAAAACTTACTTTTTTATTACATTCAGGGTAAAAAGCAATATACAAACCCTTCAAACTGCAACAAAACTATTTCGCGTCAGAAATAGGAGGTAGGTACCTTTTGAAGTCGTTGTGGCCTAAAGGATAAGACGTCCGGTGCATTCGTATCTAGTGATGCATCAGTGTTCGAATCCCGCTAGCAAGTACCAATTTTTCTAATGATTGCGTAATTACTGGTGGTAGGACCTCTTGTGAGTCCGCACTGGTAGGCACCACCATTTCTGCCGTAAAGCAGTAATACGTTTCGGTTTGAAGGGCGGGGCAGCCGTTGTAACTATACTGACCTTAGAACTTATATCTCTCTTATTTAGCCACTAGACTTCGGGAACTATCCGCCTAAACTTGATAATTTTGTTCTATGTTAATGGTGTTAATAATATATTTTGATTACACGTCAATAGTTAAATAAAATGTTAATGAAACAACAAAATACTCATGTAATATTTTCTCATTTATTTCATTTCTTTCGTCCTTTAATTGAAGCAACTCTAATAAATCATTGCAAAAATGTTTTACCGCTGAGTACCTAACTCTCAAAGCACATGGGCTCTTTTCATTTCAAACAAATAAAGTAGGTGGACAGCTCAGATTTAACTCAAACCAAAATAATACTTAAGCCAATATTTCTCAAAATAATATCATGTGCGTGAAATTTAATTCTCATAACTTTTCTTTCATTTTCTGCATAAATAGTATCATTTCGCGATTTCGTGTAATTGCTGGTCACAATATAATTTTTACTTGATTTTGATACATTAAAATTGCATCTGCGTGCTACAATTTGAATGAGATTTGGAAAACAAATTGGCAACGATTCACTAAAGTCACTCTTCTAACTTATTGTAATAATATATTCACAGGTATATCACAATGTGTTCTCAAGGCAATTAACAGACCCAAGCACCAATTAGGTTTCATTGTTTCTAGGGTTCCGCACATAAATTTCTTCACAACCGGTTCCGGAGAGGCTTGTTTTACAAATATGTCTTTTACATAATTTTTCGTGATCCTAAACAATGTTTAATATTCATACTATTGAGGACATGAGTGGATGAAGCGCTTAAGTAACATTTTTAAGATTTTTGAGTTTTTACATTGAATGAAGATATTATGTGCCTATAAACCATACTAGACCTTAATACACTAAATTTAAAGGCAATTTTTAGAAATGCATGTGATGAAGGATTTATGTACGAAAAAAAAGTACAAATAAAAGTTTGTTCCCCGCTTTCTCAAAATTAACAAATTGTATCATATCCCCTTCATCCACCCAGGTTTTTTATTTTATTTTTTATTTTTAAATAAAACTCAATTAGCTAGAATAATTTAGAAGTATCCCAAATAGTATTTTTACGTGATAATCAAGCTTGTGGAGAGTATTAAGCGGTAGGCAGCGACTTGGCTCTGCCCCTGGCATTGCTGAAGTCCATGGGCGACAGTAACCACTCACCATCAGGGCCGTATGCTCGTCTGCCTACAAGGGCAATAAAAAAAATCGCATCGCAAGCTTCCGGAACATGACAAAGCCATTGTATTCAATGTTTAAATATAGTAATCGACACGTGCGTAAAAGTTACTTGTATTATAATTTGGCTGGTGTAATGACATCGATGACCAGTTACAAAAAAATTACAATAATGAGAGCCTTCTCGTTCATAACACATACCTTACAAAATATTACAAATACTAACTACCCTCTAACTATTTACACAAATGCAATAACAATCTCCCTTAATTATTTTCTTAATATTAGTGACTCATTTTTGATAAATATACATATATTAGTTTTAAAGCCACATACATGGTGTTTTAATTTTTACATCACTCTGTTTCACCCTTATGCTTAATACTGGGTCGAAGGAATGGTTAACATGGTTTCGGATAGGATTCTCGGTAATTTTAACGGCAAACATGCCATTTTGTCTTTTTTTCAGTCAAAGATACTGCTATTGGCTTCTTTTTTTTATTTTTCAAGGTCAGAATGGCACAGATGTGTTGCAAACAATAACAAAAAATCTTATTTTAATTTACTACCAATGACGAAAAATTTTGACATCGCCATTTTAAATATTAGAGAGATCTCCTGTTTCCAAGGAACTTTTCAATACGCAGTAAGTTTGCACGACATCTTCAAGGACATCTCAAAATGATCAGTCATAATAATAGTAACAAATGAGATTCGATTTACGGACGCATCTCGCGCTGCCCGCACAAACCAATTTAGCTGTTTTATATATAAGTAATTCTTAATCAGTAACAGGAATATTTTTAGATAACATAAAGATATATGTTTTTAATGGCAATAAGTTTCAAAGCGCATGCCGATGTCAAAGACTCCTACAGATTTACTATTTAAGAGTGAAGCTCATAACACTAAATCATTATGAATGTATCAACAACCTAATTTAATAGGTATTTAAAATTTTGTATTCAACATTATTGTCATAAAATTGTACCAGTTATAATTTTGTATAGGCCACTTGGGACGGTATATTTAATCAATAGTTTTACAAATTCGTATTACGCTTTACAAAGAACAAAGTACATCGTTCTAAAAGACAAATGTTTTTCAATTTTCATTGGTAAATGATCTGCCTTTTTGTCTTGTAATGGAATTTAGAATACATAAAACAATATCAAAAATCCCGAAGGATTTTCACTGAACAAAAATCACGAACACCGAAGTAAGGTTCAAGTGATTTTCGTTCAAGATTCATCCTTCTTTTTTCTTAATTTTCCTTCAGTGTGTATCGTGTGTGTCACGTTATCCACTGCGTTGTTGAGGTCACTGTCCGGCTCGATGACTGCGGAAAGTGCCGCAATGTACGCGCACGCTATCCTTAAAACCGAAAGCTTCGATAGCTTTTGGTTATGGCTGTAGGCGGGAACGGAACGCCTTAGCGTGTCGAACGCCGCACTTATGGTATGGACCCTCGTCCTTTCCCTGGCATTGGCTTCTATCCGTCTCTCGCGGGTCATGTTCTTGTAATTCCTTTGCTCCCTGGGTTTTGATTTTTCAGGGTACTCCATTACTCCCGGATGAGGGGGCACTCTTGGAAGTCCTTGCGGTTCGGGCGGCGGGGGAATAGGCGGTACGGGGGGCGGAGGGGGATCTAACGGTCTCCTCCTTTGCCTCAAAAGACTAGTTTCACCGCTTTTCTTGACTAAAGACAAAGGCTCTCTCTGCGGTTCTTCGGTGAAAGACCACGGCCGAAACGGGTTCTGCGAGTCACTGTCGGGGCTGGCCACGTCATCACTGGAACTGAGGCGTATTCGTTTCTTTGGAGGCTGGAGTCGGCTGGGTGTCCGCTCCCGCTTGTTCCGGGTCTCAGACTCCACCAGCCGAACTCCGGAGTCATCTGAGTGCGCAGGTCCCGAGCATGAATCGTCGTCCTCACCACCCGAAACAAAACCAGCGTCTCTTTCTAACATACGATCTGAAATGAAACAGAAAACATGTTATAATTTACATTTGAAAACGATTAGGTACTGACTACTGTATTGTAATGGGTGACACTAGTCATATATGTATAGGCAGTAATGTATTTCGAACAAATTCAAGAAATTGTAAAGAAATTATTTGTTACAGCAAATCTTTAGTGACCATTCGAAAATAAAATAATAAAAAATACATTTCGACGAGAACATGAATATTAAACGCCACTTCCACATATTTGGAATAGCAAACACGAATCTCCATAGAAACAGATCAGAATTGAGAAACATTTCCTACGTTTTTATTATCATTTTATGTTGAAACCGTCCGAATTCCGAACACCGGAATTGTTGTTCTCCTATTTGGTGAATACCTGATCATTTTTGGCTAACACGAATTAAAAATATACATTTTAAATGTTTGTGTTCTTATATATTCTGTCGATCTTTGCTTGTGTGTCACTTGGCGCCGGCGCTCGCGAGCTTACGTCACCATAGGTACAGACGTTATAGTCATTAAATGATAAACATATAAACGAGATTTCTCAAGTCAATAAAATACCATAACTATTAGTAATCTATTAAGTGGTGGTAGGACCTTTTGTGAGTCCGCACGGGTAGGTACCACCACCCTGCCTATTTCGGCCGTGAAGCAGTAATGCGTTTCGGTTTGAAGGGTGGGGCAGCCGTTGTAACTATATTGAGGCCTTAGAACTTTTATATCTCTTATTTAGCCACTAGACCTCGGAAACTATCCGCCTAAGCTTGATGATTTTGTTCAAGTTTAATAGTAGTAAGTTCATTAATCTGACTTTAGCGCTCCGAAATGGGCTAATCCTAAACCATTTAGACTTAAGCAAAAGCCTCAAAAAGAAAACAAAATTTGATTGGATTTGATTTGATTGGTTTAATTGAGAAGGTCCGTTTGTAAATTAAAATTATTATACTAAAGCATCATTAAATCTAAAACGACATCGCGATGATTATTGAGAAAAACATCAATTTGACACTTGTAAGATTTTTTCGAAATCGTTGTTTAAAAAATATATCTTAAGACTCATCTCGAGGTTTGAATGTCGCGTACACCGTACAATCTCGTGGCATGCACATATGTATCTATAAGCGCCCAACCGGTTCCACATATGGTCAGGCCGGCTCTGATTGTTATTTAATCATATCATTTTACGCGCCGATAGTCCGCATTCCTGCACCAAAACTATATAAACTATTGAATGATTCTGACTTCGTTTGAAATAAGCGTATTTGTTTTTATTTAGCACACACAAAAAGTTGAGACTAATACGAAGGTACCTACTACAGAGTTCACATAAAAATCTCGACAAGGAATGTTTAAAAATGACGTATGGAAGAAACAAAGTAGCATCAGTCTCACACGTCTTTATGGATGCATCAGATCCAATAACTCTTGCATTAGACGCCTTCAGGGAGTTCGGCGTGCAACCTAACCCATGCATCAGCCCCTTCGATCAACAAGATCAGCCCGCTGAGTTTCTCGCCGGATCTTCTGAGCAGGTCGCGATTCCGATTAATAGGTTCATTCGCGAAGCAGCTGCACTTGAGTTGTTAGGTATCCTTTGGAGGCTCTCGGGCAACTGTTAGCAAATCCCATCCCTCCTGGCTGAGCTTTTGCTCGTTCACCTGTCCAGGTGATACTGGAAAGCCCTCCGGGTCACCAGTAATCGTTCAATCATAAAAAAAGCATCAGTCTCATTTTACCTTACCCAAATTCTTTCTACCCGCGATCTTTACTGCGATAGGCCGTACTCTTAAGCCAACATCTGCTACATATTTCAACAAGGAATCGGTTGTAAATTTTTGTCTCCGAGGTACTATTAAAATTCACCTCATAGCCCAGTTCGTTCAATTCGATTTAGATCGAGATAGCTATCGATTCGATAGAGTTTTTAAAAGTAAATTAACTATTAAATAGTGTGTGTGTGTGTGTGTTCGACCTTAAGTTTCCTGTGGAGCTTAGAGCGATGTTCATCATTATTAAAGGCATCAAACAGCCCAGCGGCTTTAGATACAAACAAAAATACTTCAGACGCGTGACAAACGTATTCCAACACAGTTCTATAGCATGTATAAATATATTTTTTTACAATGGATCCAGCTAAGCGTCGGTTTTCCCCAACTAAAAACTGCCGGTATAGAGTTCCATGTTTTTATTAACATTTCACGGACATACGGATGTGTTCGTGTTTAATATGTTTGTTGTGCAATTATACGTTAAAAATATTTCTAGTGATCGAGAATGTTATTTTATTTCCATCAACAGATCTAGAATAATTAAGGCTCTTTTATTTCGACATAAACCATGATTATCACACCACTGAACCATAATATATAATACGCAATATGTTTATTTACCATTCCCCTTCATTACATGCCTAAATCATATCAAAATTAATCAAACTTTTGCACACACGCCATTTTGCAATGCCTTTGTATCGGCAATACTTGCCACCCTAAAAAAAGTCACAGTAAACATTGCACAATCAAAAATTTTCTGCACCAAATTCATTTATTTCTTAGAATTCGATAATGTTTTCGGTGAAGATCTAAAAAGATAACAGCCACATCCGTAGACATGAACATAATCGTACTTTCTTAATGGGTGAGCTACTGGAATTAGTTTATGGCTCATAATCGGACCACGGCGCCGCGGAGGCGTTCCAACAAAAACGCCAATACCACGTTACCGATAACCGGCCCGAAAACAAACAAAACTATACTTTAACGTAATGGAATAAGGATGTACATTACGTGTTCGGTTGAATTTAGTTTGTCTTCGATCCAATGGGCTTTTATGAAGCAAGCTTCTCACACTACAGGTGTTTTTATACCTACAAAACGATAGAAAAGTGCTAAGACAGCCCTGCCCGCCTACACCTGATTGAAGTTTTAATTGCTCGGGACCTATTGAGATAAAAAAAAAAGATTTGTTTTGAGTTCCGTAACTAAATTGCGAGGAATGCTATTTATAAGTTTCTAAAATATGTAGTCTTGATACTCCATCTAACTAAGGGTTAAAAGAAATAACTGGTACTTATGAATGTGAATATATTATTATATTGTTACGTGCAATCTAGTTCAGTTGAAAATAAGTGGCCATTAGTGGTTTCAAATTGTAATATTTTTACACATCAAAAATAAAACACTGACCGTTAAAAAGAACAATGAAATGCATTCATTTGGTGCGTATTATTTACCTACCTAAAGTGTTAAAAGAGGTGTTAACTCAAAGGTTCCGCCATCAGCCCTCACAAACGTTGAATAAGTCGATCTCAGCATGAGATAAACCCTTCTCAGATTCCCTTCGCATTGATCGCGATAACAAACTGGCGCCAAATTTCACAGAAATCGAAGGCATAGTTAACGTAGCACCTATAGTAATGTAGACCTTACGTAAGTTGTTCTTTATCATCTTGGGATTACGAATATTTTTTTTATATTAAAATTACACAACAAACGAGCTGTCATAGCCCCAAAATATGAGATCGAAGACTTATTTAAATTGGAATATTTTCTATGTACGCAATTACGGTATGTACGGTGGTATCAACCCACAGAACACCCTCGCAAAACAGCTTAGCAAACTCAAATCTGTAGAACTTCGTATGAATTTAATATAGGAAAGAACTCGGATCACTATGGCCGCAAGTGCATCAAGATTAGATTAGATTTCGTCATTTATTTAATGTACTTTTAGTACTGAGTTCAAAGATCACATTAATTGTAAACTAAGATTACTTTTGTAATATTTTTCACATAACAAAAACCGGTGTTTAATATAAAGTTAACAACAAAAATTTCTTACATATTATCAAGAATGCTATTTTCAATTTAAATTATAGATAGGTTTGTTTGTTTAAAGTCTAAATTTTTCAATCGAAGTTGGGACTTAAATTTTTTTGGAAGCCTGATTTGATGAGACCGGTTATTACCGGAATTTCTTGGTACGATAATATCGTTCTGAAATGAGTTTATGATGACCGTTGTCGGTGTAAAAATTCAGACGGTAAAGTCGCATAGCATTCGCACGGTCCGTTCGACATTTAATGTATGAGAAGTCGTGATGTTTGACTTTCACCGAATACACATTAACCAATATGGCGCCGTCTTGGTGCTGTATCGATACGTTTAATGTAGTTTTATAAATGATTGATTAATTACTGAGACTTAAATATAATGTGTTATTTCATTATTAAATATATAAAACTTTTTTGTGTATTTAGTCCCATGATCCGTTTTGAAAATTACTTTTTAAAATCAAAATTCGATCTTGTTTAATATGTTTAATCTGTGCAAAGTCAATACAATAAAATGACAATTGACCACCATTTTACTGAGATTATATTTCATCCCATATTATCTCATCTCATTACATTTAATTTCATCCCAGTTGATTAATGTCTCAAATTAATCATCTTTATTTCATTTCATTTTATTTCACTCCACATGATAATTTTTCATAAAAATAAGAATATAAATTAACATGAGACATGACCTAAAGGTCTTAGTTACCAGGTCATAAAACCCCTTAAAAATAATAATAAAATCACAATTGAAAAGGAATTAATGAACAAATCGAAACAACAAGTAAGTAAGTAATTATTCGTCCATGATCATGAAAAAAGTATTCGAAACGCCGGAAATAATATCGAGGTATGAAAGACGAAATTTTTACAACTTTACAGAAGTGTCATTTAAGTTTAAAATTTAGAAAGAATGTTATAACAATAAAGTTAATCTTATTGAAGTTCAATTAAAAACATCGAACTGTTGATGCTATTATCAAATAAAACGCACTTTTAATTACAAAGATAAATGTCGTCTGAACTAAATACCCCTCGATATAACGACAACTACAACAAAACGTGAGATTCAACCGTAAAAGTAGATTTAATTACAACGTAACTGCACTCAATGCTGATCAGCATTGTAATGAGAATTGGCTCAACGTGATCCAAGACCCCGTGAGTTCCCGTGATCCCGCTTGTCACGTTCACACACGACGCCGCTCTGACGACGCGAGGCGCCGGTCTGTCGCCGTTGTTACCTACAAGCCACTCACTTTACTTATATTATGTAGTTAATTAGAATATATTACTTGCATGCGCATATGCACCATTAATGTCCCACGGTTATATATGTATGGGTTTTTATTAATAATTAAAATGTTTGTACTGATTTGATTTTAATATTCGGCACTTTTCCCATAAATTGTAATGTTAATGTTTATTTGAGTTTTTTTTTCTGTTGGAAGGGAAGCTGGCGTATGGTTTTTGAGTCAAATTCGGTATATATTAGTAGATAGACCTACCAGAATATTGGAACTTTTACCTTATTTCGGTGCGTCTTCTTGCCTGTCACTGCTTAGTGCAATTAAGATGATGTGCACAACTGCGTAAGTCTAACTGCGTATTCGAAGTGTACTTTTAATTAGTTTTAATGCATTCGAAGGCAGTCGTTATCAACTATCAAATTTGCTAGTGACCTTATGAGACGCAATGACATAAAAATGTAAAAAATCAAACATAAATGAAACATAGGAGACTTCATTATATTACTTATTAATTGATGTATGAACTAATGATGTGTTTTTTTTTCTTCTAAATACGATATTAATTAAAATTAGCTAACTCATGTTTTATTCAAGATTAAAGAAAAAGAATATTCTTTGAAATCCAACAGACCTTCGGTAGAATTAGACAAAAAATATATTTTATTCATGTCTTTGTGTGTGTGCTCCCACACATAACTATAAATAAAAAATTCAGATCGATTGCTTTTCTAAGAATATACAATCGATGGGCTGAAATGAAACAATACATCTTATAAATAAATACCTACTACTAAAATCGATAAATATTGTAAAATCGATTATTATGAATGCGTTATCGAAACGTAGTTTTTTATCGTTTTCATCGTCCCTCATGACGTACAGAGGGGCTATTGTCGCCAACTGAACAAACATTGAAGCACAGCATAGTCAAGCGGAGTCAAAATAATCCATTGTTTCATTAGCGTAGACTCAACATCGCACCTGGGAGTCACGTGCTGACAATCAAACTCCCTCTGTTAAAGGGCATCCCTAATTTTAAATATTATCTGCGTTTTGGTATTGGCGCGAAAATGATTGACATTAGATGTTTACAGTTTCAAAAAAGTATTTTACTAACACAATACTTTAATTTTGTTGTTATATTACCGTAGATAGGCAGACGAGGTTACGGATCATCAGATATTAAGCGAATTCTCGATAGCAATCGATGAGTTCGAGTCTTATCGTTTTAGTCGTTTATTATAGTTTTGTTTTTAATTTTAGAATCCAATTCATTTGAATGTGTCTTCAGCCTCCAAAAAAATATTTGAGCATTTAGTTTTATATCTACGCATTTCATATAATATACGGTATGCAAAAGCAGTCTAACAAATGTTTACAATTCGAACACAGCATTGTCTATGGTAAGATTTTTTTGCGCTCTAATCTCCCAAACGATGTTTAATGTATTTCGCCACCTGGTCACTTTAGAAAAATTGCATCGCCCTGACATTTTGTCAGCAGTCATTTGTCGTAATCCGCTAAAAGAACGGGCTTAAATAAAACATAGACTGTAACTGAATAATTCTATGCCTTTTCGTAGTAAAAAACTATTCAGTCATTGAAAAATTCAGCGCATTATCTGTGTTTGAACGGAACTAGGTACAGTTGAGTAGAAAATTTTTATGTGTAACGATTTATCAAACGGTCAACTTTTAGAATAATGTTTACGTCTCTATTCTCAAACTTTTTGGAACAATTTGAAAATAAGCGTCGTCACCAGTGGTGTCAGCGTGAAATAATAATACTTACTTACAGTCAAGTAAAAACTACTTTTATGGCTTAATCTCTGTTTAATTACATTCTTTAATTAGGTTATTTCTGACGTGTCAAAGACTTTACAATTTTCATGCTCAAAAAACAAACACGGTGTTTGTTATTCATCGACGTTGGAATATTATACTACTCGTAATTATGAGGTATTCGAAACGTCAAAAATAATATGATGACTAATTAACAAATCGCGAATTTACCGTAAAAAGAATTGTAATTGTATCTACAACTCGTGATATAAAGATAGGGACTCGGATCTGAGATCGTAGTCGGACCCCATAGTGCGGGGATCCGTGTGCTTAGTGCGAGATTTATAACTTCTCGATCGCGTAAAAGTTAACTCAAATTTCTTTCGAGTTGGAACAGCTTCCCTTCGTTTGCCGCTAGGGGCGCTGTTCCAACTCCAAACCTGACTTATACAATATATTTTTTTAATTCGTACTAAGCACACAGGTTCACTAACTTTGAAACCAATGAGATTAAGTCGTAAAAGTATTTTTGAATCGTTCAATTTTCAACGAAAATATATAAAATTCTCGAAACGAGTTAGCAAAAAGACTACGATGACGCGGCGTATGAAAAAAAAAAAAGGAAACAAAAAAGGCCGAATAAAGATTTAAAAGCCGAAACATGACGTATTTGCCCGCGGATTTTAGGAGGTGATTGTATCTCTGTTTAGCATCGACCCGGGTTAATGCCATGTAAAACATCCAAATGTAATGATTTTCAATGTAAGCCATTAATCTAATACTTGTTTTGCTTATAACTGCATGTATTTTGCCGAGCCTATACTGTCTTCCGTATAAGCTATTTGTAACCGCGACCCCGATATGTCCATTTTTATGTGATTTTTCATTATAAATTAGTATTCATTGGGATGTTTTCATACCTATAGTATTTCGTTCATCTTACCGTTGGAGGGTTGATCTTTGTAAAAAGTGCTTGGTTCAGATTAGTTGTTACAGCAATTACATTGGTACTTTGATTTTAATTGTATTTGCAAATAAACTATGATGATTTGCATTCATTCACGTGTTTAAATAGAATTGAATTATCTTGATAAATTACATTTAGGTTTGTAGGGCGTGGCTCTGAATCGCATGGATTAGTCCTTCCTTTAATATTTTTTTTTTATTGCTTAGATGGATGGACGAGCCCACAGCCCATCCGGTGTTAAGTGGTTACTGGAGCCCATAGACATCTACGACGTAAATGCGTCACCCACCTTGAGATATAAGTTCTAAGGTCTCAATTATAGTTACAACGGATAGATACACATATAATGTCAAATTCTATTTCTTTTTCCTACCTGATCGCTGGTAGCCTAGGGAGCTATTCCAACTAAGCGCGTACTGGTAAGTGAGCTCATGGGCTCAACCTGAGAGAATTTGCTAACACTAGCCCTAGCAAGAATTACGCTTCGCTGAACCTACCACCGGGTCGGAATCGCAACCCACTGACAAGATCCGGCGGAAAACTCAATTGGTTAAAATTCTAATATAATATAACGCTTTAGAATTCAGTTCTCGAGGTGCGTTACAATTTTCAAATACTTAACAGCCGCTGAGGCGTAAGACTGGTAGAAATAATATATTGTATAATTATTAAAAATTATTCCCCTTTTAATTAACTAAAAACTACCTATTCGAAATATGGCCATATTTCTTCAAAATGCCGAATTGACGGCAACGGTCGCAAGGCGTGACCTCGCTAAGGCGCCTGCGAGTCGATAATATAAATCAACAAAAAAAAAATTAATCTCGCAGGCGACAAACTTGCGATCGAGGCTCCAGATGGTGTACTCGTCAACCCACATGTTAATCACTAGTTACCGAGGGTTGAACTCATACTAAATTACACACTCGACACATATTTATTGTTAAATAATAGCACACGAAACGAGATACTAAGCTTTACTTACATAAAAGAACTTTAAAATTTTCACTAATTTTAAGTGGTGGTAGAACCTCTTGTGAGTCCGCGCGGGCAGGTACCACCACCCCGCCCATTTCTGCCGTGAAGCAGTAATGCGTTTCGGTTTTAAGGGTGGGGCAGCCGTTGTAACTATATTTGAGACCTTAGAACTTTTATCTCAAGGTGGGTGATGCATTTACGTTGTAGACGTCTATGGGCTCCAATAACCACTTAACACTGTGAGATCGTCCACACATGAAAGCAATAAAAAAAAAAATTACGCCTAAAAATTCAATAAGAAAATCTTCGAACCGTCCATGTAAATGTGCGTTTACACGTTTATCTTTTAATTAATTCGTTTTAAGTTTAAATTAAACATATCAATGATAAAGGCGATGTTTGGCGCCGCTTAAAAATGTGGAAGCGCCGCGCCGTTCTCCCGGAGCTCGGAAACGTGTTGCAGCCAAGCGCCGCTCAACTTATTCGGCAAATCATTTGAAACGCAATCACGGATTCAGACTTGTGTTATATCTTACACCTTTAAACGAGCAATTCTTGTATGTGTATATATAATCTAAATCTCGGAAACGGCTCCAACAATTTTCATAAAATTTAGTATACAGGGGATTTCGGGGGCGATAAATCGATCTAGCTACAATTTATTTTCGGAATGTTGTTTTATTCATGTTTTCAGTAATCAACTCTTCCCGACATCTATTGGCGAATAATAATACTATTTTTCTTAATTGAGGGCAACTAACCGCTTTAGAGACACAACAAGATGGCGTTATCAAAAATAAAAAAACCGAGTAAAGCTCGGTCATTATCTAGTAGCAAATTAACGCGAATGAGTCGATGGCGCGCGCGGAACGCTGTGACGCGCGCCTCTCAACTAAACAATAACATTAGCAAGGTTTTAAGTTACCAAGGTGAAAATCAAGCTATAAGATAAACCAATTAGGTTACTTTTTACTATGTATGTATATCGATAGGTGAAAAGCTATTTGGATTAAGCGACATTTTTGCCAATTTACAGGAGAGCCATTTAAAATTTAATTATATTTTGGAAAATATATCACTAGAAAAAACTTCTTAATCTATTTGAATGGGTTACAGATAATTGAAGTTCAATTAATAACATCGAATTGTTGATGCTAATACAAAATTAAACGAAGGTTTAATTACAAAGATAAATGTCGCGTATTAAGCATAATCTAACACAGTGACTGGTATGGTGACAGTTACTCAGTTAACATTATTTCATTATTTATTGTATTAGTTCCTTTATTAATTTTAATTTTAATAATTTTGAATCGGTTTCATTTTTGTTTGTTATTGTTTTTAATTATTCTGATAAATTGTAATTTTAATTTTATTGTATTTTGATTTAGATGTTACGTAAGTGTATGTGAAATTTTATGGGCTTAAGTTGCCTGAAATAAACGTATTTCATTCATTCATTCATTCATTCATATAATGAAGACATTAAGGTGAATTTTTCTAAATCACCTACCGCATGCAACTTATCAAAATGTCAATGAAACGTTTCATCTTATTAGCTTAGTTCATATCCCGCGCCCCTAAAACATAAACTTAACATACAGTGTACATATTACAACGTAGAGCTATTAATGACTCGCGGCAGAAGCAACGTAGCGAACAAAATAAATAAATGAGTTCGGACGTCCTTACAAGGCCGTTTCGCTTGTTCACACTTCGTCAAATACGATGTGACGTTGCGTGAGTACGAGTGATCAATTGCCGCCTCCTTTAATATAAATTATCTATATATTAATACGTGAAGCAAAAACTTTGTATCCCTTTTTACGAAAATTGCGCGGACGGAGGAGTATGAAATTTCGCACACTTATAGAGAGAACTTATAGAGAAGAAAGAGAAGAAGTGCACAATGCCAATATGTTTTTAAAATAATGCGTAAAAGATACATTAAATCAATAAAGAAAACATTACACACACTACATACCATGTATTTGACGCACACACGCATGCATACTATTTATTGTCAAACTTTTGTTCTTGACGTCTGTTGTCAAATTGAGAATAGATTAAATATTGTTTGCCTTTGTTAATATTTTTATAGTGTAGTTTTGGAGAAATTTGTGATTATAGAAGTATAAAATACAATCATAATAGTGTACAAACTTACAATTCCAATTAATTATAGTCGAATTTCGACTACTGCGGGACCTCTAGTGTACATAATTACTTATAACGCACACATTTTATGAACATGTTTGAAAGAACGCAACTGAAGCTACTGAAATTTTCATTTATGTGCGAGTTTTTTAATGTTCTCGATCGCGTTAAAGTTAACTAAATTTTTTATTGAGTTGGAACAGCGCCCCTAGCGGCAGTAGCGGCAAACTTAGGAAGAAGTTGAAAAAACTCACACGAAGACGTTTGTTTGACTTCCAAAATTGAAAAGCAAAAATCTTTAAATGGTTTGTGTAGGAAGAATCGGCGTAGCCTCGGCGTCGGGCTCTAGATAGGTTGTTAATAAAACATCTATTGTAAAGACGCACAATATGTCAAAGATACATTTTTTGCAAAATACATATCAGTCAGTCACTTTTGTCGTGTCATAGTAATTTTTATTGATTGTCCTATTGAGGAGCATACGGTCCACCTGACGGTGAGTGGTTACTGTCGCTCACGGAGGTCAGCAGTTTAAGCGGCAGACCCAAGCCGCCTACCGTTAAGTACTCTGAACTCTCAATTATAACTTTTCACACTATTTTAAAGATAGAGATATATCCTAAAAAATTTAAATGTTCGTTTGTATGCAGCCTGTAAATAAAAATCTCGGGACAGATTCTGAAAACTACCTTTTATATATACATATCGGTATTTTTGGTAAATAAGAACAATCTGGTGAGTCGTATTATTTTTATTTGGATTCTGGTGCCGAATGCTCTCTTGTCAAGAAATCTATTAGTAGTAGCTTCATAATTCAGCAATTTTATACGATGGTTCTCATAAAAGGTTTCTGTTGTTTTGACCCAAAACTGTACGGAACAAATCCTATGCGATGGTTTATTGCTTACCTATTGTATGTCATGTACTACCTGATAGTTGTTTTAATCGGTTCAGTGAGATTGAGCATTCAGCGAAATAGAACACTTAAATCTAGTGTCCTTATTCGAAGCCCACACTTGCGTTATTGATGACCAAGCTCGCGATGAGCTCATGGAATTGTTCTTGACAAGAAGTGCTAGAGGCCGTACATCTTTTTTTAAATTGTTCTACCCAAAGAATAACAGAGGCGAGCCCCTTCGAATTCTTAATAGTTCGCGTGCCATATCCCTAAAGGTTACTTAAAATGATACTGAAAGTAAGAGATTAACTTTGACGAGACCAAAACATTGGAAAGTTAGTAAAATTTGATGTTGAATTTTGTTGAAATGAAGATAGATGGCTTTAACTGGTAATAGAACCTACCGCTCAGCCATCCCTGACGTGTGCCAACATACATAATATGTTTGTATCGTCGAAATTAAGTTTTCTTCTTTAATCTTTAAGTAAGTAATGTTTAATGTTCCTATATTGACGATGAGAGAACTTAATGTTGTATATAAAACAAAAATAAGATGCGTGAAATCGGTTCGGCGCCGTCGGAAAGCAATAAATCCGATCTTCAGTTATTCTTAATTACAGGTGCTTCTTTCTTCTCGTGGCTTGATTTGATTCGCTGTAAAATTATTGGCAATGCCCCCCAAGTTTGAAAATGCATTCGTTCTTAATTTTATTTCGTAAAAGCAATAAACTTGCTCCCGAATATTGGATGCGTCATCATCACGAAGACTTCCAGTGTTGACCGCTGATTTTCAGTTTTTATTTCAAATGTAAACACATTACTGCTTCACGGCTGAAATAGTCAGTGTGGTGGTACCTACCAATGCGGACTCACCAGAGGTCCTGCCACCGGTAAACTCCCTTAAATTGAGCTCCTGTACTCACCTATCAGCCATAGAGTAGTTGGAATAGCCCCTTAGGCTGCCAGCGAATAGGTAGAGGAAAATAAATAATAGTTTAAAAAAACTAACAAAAGTGTGGGGTGCATGGTATAAGTAGTTATAAATATTTTATGAACAGATATGAGTAGAAGGGTTATTTTGATAATATCCTGAAAAGCACCCCACGCTTTTTTACAATAATATCATTTTTTGTTACACTATTTTTAATTCAAATATATTTAAATTTATTTTTAATTTTTTAGTTGGATTTTCTATAAAAGCGTATTTTGTTAGTTTTTTTAAACTATTATTTATTTTTCATTTTTTAGTTGAATTTAAATTATTTCAGTTTTTTTTTCAATATTTTTTTTAATATTGAATTGTCTTCGGTCCTTAATAAGTATACCAAATTTCGAGTTAATCCGACGTTTTGAAGGGGGTCAAAATCATGTTCAAAGATTCCGTTACAAACATACATACATACATACGTCTGAAGCTAATAAAAGCGTATTAAAAATGATAATATTAATATACATAGTTTAATTTAGTTGTAAGCAATCGAATAGTAGGTACTATTAATACTTTTTCGTACGTTTTGATTTTATTCCCCACTCTAATGTAATCTCAAAGAGCCTTGAAGATTATGCTTATCAGCGGCCTGCGTTGTAGTTGTGAAAACTGTTAAAAAGCCGTTTCCTGCGGATGTTACGAAACAAAACATGAATGTAAGGCAAGAAACTGCTGTTGAATTTTCATTCATGCTTTTTTTGTAAGTCACATTATTTTAGAAGTTTTCATGGACTCCCTGTGATTAATGTGAACGAATTTGGCCCTGTACATCGATCGTAGAGCCCTTTAACGTACATAGAGGTAAAATTGAAACGATGTTATGGAGAACGATGCGGTTAGCATTTTCAAGTTCGCCTGACTTTATCTTATAAAAATCACTTAAAAACCTGTTTACGCGTCTATAAGACTTCCCTTCAAATATCTTATAATGTGTATATCGACGCTTGAAAGGCAAACGTGACTAAGCGACAATAACTGCTTTGTACATCAATGACAGGTAATAACCATATTCGATGTCCAAAAAAAATATATTTCTAGGTCTATTAAAATCATTTCAATCCTACAGCTACTAGCTAGATTCTACTACAGCTAGATTCGTTAAAATAAATTTTGTTTTCAGGAATTTCAACTTTAAATTAGTCTACTGTAAAGTTCACGCATTGTCGCTTAGTCACGTTTGCCTTTTAAGCGTCGATATGTACATACGTTGAGCTTTTTTCTGTATCCGTAAGGGAAGCGTAGACAATCTTTTGTTTCTATCGTTGACCACCTACCGCCTTCCTCCCTTTGTGTTTTTCGTCGAACCCACTGTGTCCCTACATCATGCCTTCGCATTAATATGCACGCCAAATATCATAACTATTGTAACCCTATTCGGTAAATGAGAGCTATCGGTATTATAATGCGCACTGTCTGAAACTCTATTTTAATTTATAAGTAATTGATGTTTTTAAATAAATTTGAAAGAATTATGTCAGTGCAAAACCGAGTGTCATAATGATTATTTAGTTTTACAGATAACAAATTTAGGGACCGTTTAATTTTTAATCAACAAAATTATTGCTACATATATGAATCTCTGAAAGGTGGTGGTATTTACATTCCGCAGTTGGATACAAAATTTTGTAGTGAAATACAAACTTATCATGTACATGTGTCTGAATGACTTCCACTGTGAAAGAACTACATCGTGTGATGATATTCAAACCAAATAATTTTTGATTTACGTAATTACTGGTGGTAAGAAGCCCAGTAAAGTATTATTTAGCCTAGTCTTGCAGGGGTTAGCAAATTCACACAGGTTGAGCCTATGAGCTCACCTACCGGGCCGGACTTAAATGGAATAGCCCCTTAGGCTACCAGCCAATAGTTAAGGGGGAAAAAAAGGTCTCCGTTAACCTTTTAACACCAGATGAGACCTGAGCTTCGTCTACCCATCCAAGTAATAAATAAAAATGTTTCCCATTATTCTTTTTAGTAATTCTTTTCATAAATATTAATATGGCCATGTGCTACTTAAAAGACTGACACCTTAAAGATTTCCCACCATAACGTTTGACATCAGCTGTCAAAATTATCCTCCATCATTGTCCGAAGTGTAATCGACCCACATCTGTCATCCGTATGTCGGGTCTGTAGTGGTGTTTACGACTGCACTATTGTTTTATGGGGTACCACTTTCAATAATTGTTTTTTCTGTTGACATCTGTTACAAAGGTTTGCTGCAGCGGTAATGTTTATTGATCATAGACCCACAGTCTTTCCATAGACAATATTTTACGTGCTTAATAACAGAGTATGTGTGCCACATGCCAAATTACTATCATTAGGAAAAATGAATAATAAAATTCACGATATTCATCAGAAATATAAAAAAAAAAAATGTGTGTGTGTCCGCTCCGACGCACGACTGGAGTTTACTGGATATAAAAAATTAAACGAAACAATACGAGAAATAGTTCTATATTACGACAACACGATACACTACAGATTATTAACAAATTAACGAGACACAAAACAAACGACTAACAAATATATGAGAATACAATAATGAGAGAAACGCGCGATCAGTACGAGGCTTTGTGGCGGACTGCCGGCGCAGCAGCCCGGCGTCACCTGCGATAACGCATTTCGTGTGACATGCGCAATCAGGCGCATAACGCATTTCGTGTGACATGCTAGTACGATTTTGGTCCCCATAATTTTCATACCCCGGGCCTATATATGTAAATCGATTCTAAAGGAGTAAACTCCAAATATCTTTTGTTGTGAATGTGACTTTTAAATGACACTGAAAAATATTCGCAACAGGATTGAGAAATCTAGGTGACGGTCACGTTAAGCGAAATGGTCTGTCAACTCAACCGTCTGGGCCAAAAAAGTCAATTGGCGATGGGATGTTTACAAGTCCCATATGAAATATTAGTCTCGACTGTAGTTTGGCAGTAAAAATCTCATTATGAAAGTAAGTTACAAACAGTTTATCGGCATCCGGAGCGCACACGTGTTACGGCACACGTGAACTGCGCACTGTTTCAAAATATTGCCAGTCGTAAAAACTCTGAACGATAACAACTAAACGGAACCAACTTTAGAAAAAAAGTGGTTCGAATTGTTGTTATAAAAAATATACATACATATATCTTATTTTTATATACATATTTCCTGTCTATAAAAATTTTCAACTTGGACTTAAAAATACTATACTAAAAATATGTACTATTGACTATATAAGTATTCAAGCTATCATTATCACCGCGATTAATATAAAGTTTCAAAATCGATTCAATTTTTTTTTAATAAATTAAAAGTTTGCTGGCGCGTAAGTCTTCAGCATTTAGCAGTCTTCATAATTAAACTTAAAAATCGTGAACATATTCGCACAGTGAACGTCAAACTTAAAATAGCTGACGTAAAAATTCATCGAACACTGAAAATAGATACAAAAATATTATATGAAGGCGTTCTGGTGTCCTTGACCCTGAATCACCGAATCCTAATTGTAGGTTTGACGAGTAATATAAAATTAGAGACTGTTAAAATTCTGATACCTTACAATGCACGATAGATTTAGAGTAGTTTTTTTGGCCACACGAATCTCCGTGATTGCGGCATCGGGAAACCCCAACGATTACCGACATCATAACACATACGCCATAAGAATGCTCTATACTTCACAGCTAGACACTAATGCGAAAGACTAACTTCACTATTTTTGACTATACACGTTTTTTTATTAGAATTACGCTTATCACTGTCTATAATTCAATGAAGGAAGGTTAAAAACGGATTCTGTTTTATTGTTTTTTGTCAATTACACAGAATAGTGATCGTTTCTTTATTGAATATCAAAACAGTATTAAATCTCAATTATTTTAACTGCAGATTATCAGAAATGTAGATAGATAGATAATTCTTTAGATTACTATGTTAGGTGCGATAGTGTTTTTTTTTTAATATCATAGTTTTAAAGTGATCATTTTGCTAGTTAGTCTATTTAAACTTATGTCCTTATAATCACTCCTAATCGATAATAATGTGATTGTTATGAAAAATCATTCTCAAATATCCGTTGACTTCAAAAGCACAACCCAGTTAGTTAGTTAGTACAAGACGCGTATGACTACGATAGATTATCTAGCCTTTATATGTATAACACAATTGAGACGACTTCATCACTTCACCTTATAGAAGGTTCGTGAATTCGGATGCCTATCTAAAGAGATACAAAAAGCAGTTGTAGTAGATACGATTGGAACCCTAAAAAGGGTCACAAATAGTATAATCGTTTTTCATAAAATTTTACATTCAATTCAATATTATACGACCAAATTCAATTCAACTTTCACGTGTGCAATGGAGACATTTATTATAATTATTTTATATAATTAAAATAAAAATTTTAAGTACCGATGTTTAGATGGCATTTAGTAATGACGATCTTCATAATGCTACATATTAATACATTTCATCATACGCTACATACTACGGATTGCTATTGCGGAAAAGATATGTTTATATAATGAAAAATTGTCTAGTCATACGCGTCAAAAAACACTTACACGTAATCTGTTTGATGTATTTGGATGTTGATTATCTATGTAGCATACATAATCTGTTATCTTCAGGCAAAAGAACTTGGGCCGGGCCTTGTATATTAAAATTTAGATACATACACATATATGCATTCGTAATTTCCGACATTTGCTTGAGAAATTGTAGTTAAAAAATAATTATTAAAAAATAACTGGCCTATTTAGCAAACCGAACTAAAGATTAATTTAATATTTTTTTATTCTATTTATACTGTTCAAGATTTGAGAGCGAAATTATAAAAAAAAATTGATATTTCATTGATGATTGATGCCGGTGCACATTCTTAAATAAGTCGGATGTCTTAAAGTCGATAAGAATGACGTTCAAAGACTTTGTTACATACAAACAAACCTAACCATTTGACTGACCTGTAGGTCTCCGGTGCCCTATATGACGCATTGAAGTAATTATGTCGATTTCATTTTTTCTTTTTTTTTATTGCTTAGGTGGATGGACGAGCTCACAGCCCACCTGGTGTTAAGCGGTTACTGGAGCCCATAGACATTTACAACGTAAATGCGCCAGGCATCTTGAGATACAAGTTATAGTCACAACGGCTGCCCCACCCTTCAAACCGAAACGCATTACTGCTTCACGGCAGAAATAGGCGGGGCGGTGGTACCTACCCGTGCGGACTCACAAGAGGTCCTACCACCAGTAATATCCACTGCATAAATGACAATTTCTGTTTACACTTAACCATCGCACTAAAAAAGCAACGCGCTAGTTTACAGCCCTATCAATATTGCTCAAGAAATAATTAGGAGAACAGGTAGTTAGGAGAATAGATAGGAAATATCTGCTGTGAACGGAGGGTGGGGAAACTGGGGCTGCGTATCATCTAAATAATAACTGAAATGGCCTATTAGCACGTAACAGTCTGAGACTTCGTTATTTTATTTACAAACTTTTATTATTGTATTTTATTCGATTTTAACAAGTTTCATACATAAAACTACCGTCATTATTTAAAGTCGCATATTTTATTATAATAACATATATTGCATATTTATAATTTAAATAGCTTAACTAGATTTCGTTTATTTATTTTTTATAAAAAATATTTTTTATTTACTTTAAACGACTTATAAACATGCATTTTATCAGCTTAGGATTTTTTATATATTAAAAATGAAATATAATTTTGAATTAGAAAAGGACAAACTACACTTTCCGTCTCTACTAAATAAAGTGGATACTTTAAACTTTAAGACCAGCGCTTTAAAGCTTAAAGTATTTTAACAAAACTGAATACCTAATTACAATTCTTCAATTGATTTCTTGCGTTTTCTTTTGGATTAAGAGATCTAAACAAGATTTTTCGATTAAATCGCTTCAATTCATAAGGTGCGAATTGTATTATCCGACGGGACTTTTCGAATACTATTCTTTTCTATTAAGCTTATTTCTAGTCTTGTACATTTCACTTTAAAGAGAACGAACTAATAATATCTTGAGGTGTGTCAGTTTGTTTGTCTTGCGTTTTCATACTCACGATAGGGGATCCCAGGTGGTTGGTTAGATAAGCATCAACCATCATCTCATTGAAAGTGAGGGATTTTGTTTAATGACAAATAGAATTTATTTATAATGACAATAAAAAAAGTGAATATTTTTTTATTGCTTAGATGCGTGGACGAGCTCACAGCCCACCTGGTGTTAAGTGGTTACTGGAGCCCATGGACATCTACAACGTAAATGCGCCACCCACCTTGAGACATAAGTTCTAAGGTCTCAAGTATAGTTACAACGGCTGCCCCGCCCTCCAAACCGAAACGCATTACTGCTTCACGGCAGAAATAGGCGCGGTGGTACCTACCCGCGCGGACTCACAAGAGGTCCTACCACCGGTAATTAAATCGTAAAAGTGCTTTTAATTGTTTTTGTATTATTATTTACGCTGTGCGTATCAGGAACCACCAATAATTACAACACATCTCATTACACATTTCATATTCATTGCTCAAGTCACCGACGCCGTTTCAAAACAAACTTATCGTTTCTATGAATATACGTGGTAAAGTAGCAATTATGAATGAACAGTTAATCTTAGGATGTTGCGTTCTATCACGGCGATGGATGTTAATTGGCGCCTTAGTAGTAATAAAAAAACAGTGATTAAAACAATCGAAAGGCTATGGATCTTCTTAGTGGGTCGCGTTTCCGATGCGGTGGTAGATTCTGCGAAGCACTGCTCTTGCTAGGGCCAGTGTTACGCTGATATAGCTGATATCGTGTAATAAAAAATCAAACCCGCAAAAATTATAATTAGCGTAATTACTGGTGGTAGGACCTCTTGTGAGTCCGCACGGGTAGGTACAACCTCCCTGCCTATTTCAGCCGTGAAGCAGTAATGCGTTTCGGTTTGAAGGGCGGGGCAGCCGTTGTAACTATAACTTGTATCTCAAGATGCCTGGCGCATTTACGTTGTAAATGTCTATGGGCTCCAGTAACCGCTTAACACCAGGTGGGCTGTGAGCTCGTCCACTCATCTAAGCAATAAAAAAAAAGCCTCTCAAAGCTATCAATCAGCTTAGGTAGATAAAACGGTAGCACAAGTCGTTCATAGTCGATGACTAATTATAAATACCCGTGTGCGTATCAACTTCTTAAAGTACAATATTGACATAATTACGGCAAGTCACAATTACGAGGCAATAATATTAATGTAATTAACAATAATAATTTGGATTTCCCGAATGAACTAAATTATGTGTTTACGATATGAATAGTGAGTAATCTGAGTTATAAAATTTATATCACTGTAATCTTTGGTCGATCGAGTGATACGGATTAGAGCTGAACCAAAAGTACATAAGAATATTTTAAGAACTATTAAATAATGTTAGAGGTCCCGCAGTAGTCGAAATTCGACTATAATTAATTGGAATTGTAAGTTTGTACACTATTATGATTCTATTTTATACTTCTATAATCAAAAATTTCGCCAAGACTACACTATAAAAAATCTTAACAAAGACAAACAATATTTAATCTCAATTTGACAACAGACGTCAAGAACAAAAGTTTGACAATAAATAGTATGCATGCGTGTGTGCGTCAAATACACGGTATGTAGTGTGTGTAATGTTTTCTTTATTGATTTAATGTATCTTTTATGCATTATTTAAAAAAAATATTAGCATTGTGCACTTCTCTATATTCTTAAGTGTGGAAAATTTCATACTCCTCCGTTCGCGCAATTTTCGTAAAAAGGGATACAAAGTTTTTGCTTCACGTATTAATATATAGATATGTATGCTCGAGTAGGTACTGACATTGAATTGCGGCTTTACGTTATTAATAAAAATTTACATTGCAATAACTCAGCTAAGACGCCTTGTGAGCCCGCACGGGTAAGTACGGGTAAGCTATGGTTTTAAGGGTGGGGCAGCCGTTGTATTGTAAAAACTAGGACATTAGAACTTATGTTTCAAGGTAGGTGGTATTTACGTTGTAGATGTCTATGGGCTCTGATAAGCTTCTAACACGAGAAGGACAGTAAGTTCGTTTAACTGTCCACGTGAGGCTATTTGGTTTAAGCGACATTTCGATTTTCGCTCAATACGCGTCTTTTATCTTTGTAATTAAAGGTCCGTTTTATTTAGTATCAACAGTTCGATGTTTTTAATTGAACTTCAATTAAGTTTGCTCCATTGAAATAAATAGCTGAAGAAGTTTCTTTGTTATGATAATTTTTCCAAATTTTAAAACTTCCAATGGTAGCTCTCCTGGTCCTGCTCTCCGGTAAAGTAGCAAAAATATCGCTTAAAACCAAATCGACGGCCCCTAAGGTACAAAGCGTCATGTCAAAAATGTTGGTTTACAGGAGAGACGTTTTGAAGTTTCAATCTCATGTGTAATTAAATCATAAAAGTAACTTCTATCTTATATTATTGATTTCAAGTATTCAATTTAGGTCGGTTCTAATGGTATATATAATTATTTAAAATATCCTCGATTTTTTCGGAAAAGTAGTTGGATAACTGTATCTACCACAACTATGGAATAATAATAATAACAATAATAATTTTTAAGACCGTATAAAAGTTCATGTAAATATGACTGTCTCTACATCGACAGTCTTTTAATTTTTAAAAGTCGACGTCTTATACGTTTGTTGATCTTTTGAAATATTACTTATAAAATAAAAGATTAATAATTATATATGGCAATATGCGTATTGACAAACAGATAATTATTATGAAATAATAAAAATATGTGATTTTGGACGTGACTCTTTATACGTAGGCACCATGTCCCTACATCGGTCCCTACCGTCGAAATAACCTTTGACCCCTCGATATATAAAATGTTTATTATATTTTATACAAAAACCCAACTTATCAAAAACTAACGTCAATCCTGAACCCCTAATTTTCTATAATTTGTCAAACGTTACTACAGAAGCGACCAACTACAATTTTAATCAATAAAGATACAGATGTCAAACAAACAGTGTACGCGCCACATCTGGTGGACCACATCTGGTGTGACGTCACCAACTGAACATGTGGCGACAAATGGCTTTCATTGCACGATCATTGTTAATTTTATTGTGTTTGAACTGCTAAATAGGTGTTGGGGTCGATAAAGCGGGGTCATTAGGCTTTCAAGTTTCATAGGATCTAAAGCTACTTTACTGAACTGGTGGTAGGACCTCTTGTGAGTCCGCGCGGGTAGGTACCACCGCCCTGCCTATTTCTGCCGTGAAGCAGTAATGCGTTTCGGTTTGAAGGGTGGGGTAGCCGTTGTAACTATACTGAGATCTTAGAACTTATATCTCAAGGTGGGTGGCGCATTTACGTTGTAGATGTCCATGGGCTCCAGTAACCACTTAACACCAGGTGGGCTGTGAGCTCGTCCACCCANACCGCCCTGCCTATTTCTGCCGTGAAGCAGTAATGCGTTTCGGTTTGAAGGGTGGGGTAGCCGTTGTAACTATACTGAGATCTTAGAACTTATATCTCAAGGTGGGTGGCGCATTTACGTTGTAGATGTCCATGGGCTCCAGTAACCACTTAACACCAGGTGGGCTGTGAGCTCGTCCACCCATCTAAGCAATAAAAAAATAATTACATTAAATGTTTTCGGTTTTCTTACACTCTTAATTTTATTAGGTTATTATCGAGAAAAATATTTGACTAGACTATGCAGAAATAAAATAACAGAAGACTGTTTATAATTATGTAAACTAGTGGTGTCACCCAGTAGTCGAAATTCGACTATAATTAATTTAAATTATAAATTTGAACATTATTAAATACTTCTTTAAAAACAGATTTCGCTAAAACTACAATATAGTCAAAATCAAATAATATTAAAGACAAACAATACGCATCTTTATTAATTTAACCACAGACTTAAAATAATAACAAAAGTTTCACATAAAGCCAAGTGTTTATGTATGTGTGTTGTGTCAAATACATAGTAGGATGTGTAATGTTTTTTTGTTATTGATTTAATGCATTTTTTTATGCACAAAAGGAAAAAAAATTAACTCCTCTATATTCTCTATAACGTTGGGAAATTTCATACTCCTCCGCCTGTGCAATTTTCGTAAAAAGGGGTACAAAGTTTTTGCTTCCGTATTAATAAATAGATTGAAATACCGACGGCTGCCTATCAATCCGATATTAAAACTTCAATTCGGGCATAATTATTTTACATGTATAATATTAAACGAAATAAAAAAAGAAAATTGAACGCGGTATCTATGATTATCTATGTTTTTAATTTACATAGATTTTTTAGATATAAGTCATAACGATTAATATAATAATTAAAATGTATAAATTGTCAAATGTTACTAACAATATTAAATACGCACATAAAACATATACCGACAAGGGACTATAAAGGAACAAGTGTGTTAAAATAGGAAAAAAAATAACCGCCTTAACAACATAACGTTTCTATCACACTTGAACAAATAAACCAGAGCCGGTACTCATTCATGAACCTTAAGTTCTAAACAGTAAGGGAGGTTTTAAATATTTCGATTGCAACCTTTATTTTTTTATGATTTTACACTTGTTTCCTGACACGTGAGAATGTTTAAAAGACCTTTACTTCCCAAGTTTTAAGGTTGATTTTGCTGTGAGATTATGTTGAATATATTACAACAGACACTTGTTTCGCTCAGTGGGGTTTTCACCCTCGGAACATGTGGTACCATTTGTTTTTGCGTTGGTTCAAGGGTTGAAATGCTCAGCAATTAAGCGCGCGAGGATCCTGATAAATGTGTAATTACTTTTGTTATAATAACGACTTTAAAAAAACAATTCTTAGATCAAAGTTTTTATTTTTGTCCTCTTTTATGTTATTAGGCTGTAGTTGGACATGTATTTTATTATTTAAATCATTATATCATCAGATTGGTATGTACATACATATGTACCTTCATTTCTTTGTAACGGGTTCTTTAAATTAATTGTTATTTCGGATTCCTATTTAAGCGTGCATTCCTGTTTTCAAACCTACATAATAATATATTTATTTCAAATTTTTAAATGTTCGTACACGCTTTTTTGTCATTGAGAAGAAGCACAACTATTAGAATCTCAGCAATTTTTATCATTCCATCACCAATGTACTTTGAATGACGTCAACAGTATCAACGGATTATTCTATAAAAAATGTAGCTGCAATCACACTTAGAATTTTATAATTTATCTTCTATATACATATATATAAAAATGAATTGCTGTTCGTTAATCTCGCTAAAACTCGAGAACGGCTGGACCGATTTGGCTAATTTTGGTCTTGAATTATTAGTGGAAGTCCAGAGAAGGTTTAAAATAAATATGGTAAATAAATATGAAAACGGTCGAAATAAAAATAACAATTTTGTTTTTTCTTGGATGTGTCCCCCGTCGGACGGATTCCTTTTTTTTGTTTTAAGTTTATTTTATACAAAAGTTTAGATCTTTTACTTATCGATTGAGGCACTACGAAGTCTGCCGGGTCAGCTAGTATTTTATAAATATCGACTAATATATCAATCACTTCAATGAACAATGAACTGTCACTCCTGTTTATTACTATACAACGGAATGTTAATGTTATGTTATTATGAATTCTAGTCATTGAATATTTAGGCTTAATACGTCCGGCTAATAAACAGTTAGTATTCATTACTTCATAATGATAATAATAATAATGTTTTGCGTGTATTGTTTTATGTATTGCTACTCTGATGTTGATAAACGATTAGAACAGAGAACAGAATTATTGACACAGATTACACGGGTCAACACCAAATTTGACTTTGATTGCAAAGCATAAAATTTCGATATTTTAGATCGTAATTAGATGAAAAAATAAATACATGGCATGAAACAATGTATGCTTAAATCTTTAAAACTACGCAACGGATTTTGATGGGGTTTCTTTAATAGATAGAGTGATTGAAGAGGAAGGTTTATAATATGTATAATAACATCCATTAAATAGTGGAGAAATCAATAATAAATTACAGTTTCCGAAGCGAAGCGAGGGCGGGTCGCTAGTATATAATATAATAAATAGTAGGCACGTCCGTCTGTATCGTCGGCGTTATCAACAACTACCGTCACCTAGTCTCAAGATTTTTTTTACCAATTTTGTGCCCTTAATACACAATGCTTCTTCAAAATTAGATCAATAGTTTTTGGTAAAGCTCGAACTAATTTCCACACAAACAAAAGCAATTAGGTATGCGTATTTAAACTCGCGATTTGTGACAACGTTATAACATCTAATAGGTATATAAAATTCTCGTGTCACAATGTTCGTTCCCATACTCCTCCGAAACCGCTTGACCGATTCTCATGAAATTTTTTATGCATATTCAGTAAGCCTGAGAATCGGCTACTATCTATTTTTCATACCCCTAAGTGATTAGGGTTGTCCACCCCTAACATTTTTTTTTTAATTTGGTTTTTTTTTTGTTATAATGAGGTATTATGTGGTTGAATGAGGTTTTGTTATTTTTATTATATATTCCCACATCGTTCACAGCACTACATACCTCTTTCACTCATTTACCACATCCTTACACGCTTACAATAAGTTATTTTTTTTTTTCTACACTAGAAATCTTATATATTATGGCAAAACAATATTTGCCTGGTCAGCTATTTTTTTTATAATAGTTAATAACTTCTAAATAGTAATAGATAAGTCCATAATTTATTTATTTCTGCATCTTTGAAGTATATGATTGCTCACGGATAGCAGCCTGCTGGCGATGGAAATTGTTAATGACATGCCAGTAAAAATTGATTTCGTGAATTGAGCTTTTAAGACGCCATCTCCAGATATGAAGAGACAATTAAATATGCTTTCGCGATACATCATATATCATAAAACTACCTCTGAGAAACGAATTTAATTAATGGATTGTAATAAAATTATAAGTCAATCGACTTTCATTAATGAAATGGTCTAGTTTAAATTTCAAATAGTTAATTACTTTATCATATATTTTTTTACTAATGGAGTGTCATAACTATTATTTCTTGCTTAGATTTGTTGATTGATTCCTTGAACAAATCAAGTAAAATACTAAATAAATAAAATGTATTTAATGTTGAAGGAAGATTCTTTTTTCCAAAGCTTCTTTGTATATTTATAAACCCTAGGCTTTTTTCAACACTAGTGCAACAGTGCGATTTTTTTTATAATACTTTTTTTCCGAACCATTTCAATATAAACAAAACAAACCTTTAACAGTAGACTGGACAGCGTCTCCATTTGTACTGAAATTAGACATTTTCAGTGACAATCCTTTGCCATAAAAAACGAACATCCAAAAAAGAAACAAAAATTCAAATCGTCATAGATAATTATATTTTGTAAACCACTAAACAACTTTGTTACTGGCACGTCTTTTAACACAAAAATAAAAAGCACTTAAATTGTCAATTTATAATTATATTTCGAACGCGCGTTCGATTACGTTCAGCGCGTATTCAAATCGATCGCAGACATCGTCTCAACTCAACACGCCGCGTTAGACTGACAAAATGAAGCGTATAAAGTTGGACGGAGTCAACCGAGCCAGGGTAAAAAAGCACGGCGCCAGCCCAGTCTCGCCCTTAGAGATGCGACAGACGCGATTTCATCGGAATTTTATCGTACGATGCGTAATTATTACTACATTGCAAAGTTAAGTGAAACAGAGCACTCGAAATTTCGGGAATAAATATCTATACAGTAGAAGCTACATTCGAATTGGTGGGATTTTTTAGATAAATATATAAATGACAACATTAACTAATCATACTTAGTTACATTCTGTTTTAAGCAATAGTTAAGACAATCGATTTTTTTGTTAACTTCATAACTATTACTTTCAATACATCTGAACTTGAAAAATTGAATGTAATTAAAAAAATATTATTATTATTTATAAATGTCCTAAACAAAGACTCGCATTAAGGGTATCGATAAGTTTTGTTGGATCGCATCACTGGTGCGCCAGCCGGTCGCATTCTCTGGCCGTCGGCGCGGCGACTTGTCGTGAGGATCGCCACACAACACTATGCGTTCAGCAGAACATTTGTTCAAACTTACAGGCTATTTCCACGACCACATGTGCACATCCGTGACTCACGCACGCACACGCATTATACAATAATTTACGTACTTTATTCTCACCGTGCGACCGCTGCATTCAAGTCACCGATCAGAATTCGGATCGGATAATCGATATTACAATCATGCCAATTTATTCTTAGCCAATCGTTAAATGCTAAATGATTAATACAAAACTAAACGTAATCTTTGTGAACGCTAGATTGTTTCCAATTGAAGATATTACGCAAGTGACTGTATCATATTTATTTTTTCGATAAAATGACGCTCACGCCTACAAATAATGCCGCATCATAATGATATTGCTATTTCACATATTTGCGGCAAAAACTGCCAGATATATGTATATTAATCTTGTTTGAGTTTCTAATGCTTTTAATATTGCCCGAAATAAATCGTTCCCCATATTAGGAAGCGTGTTCTTTTTATTTTGGTGTTCTTGTAAATTTTTTTGTGTACCTCGATTGCAATGTTTGCCGGCGCGGCGTCCTCTTTATCATTTCTTAACGCATCCAGATTTGGCGATGTCGATACAAAATCCTGTTTCGTCGACTTTTTGCTCGAACATTTCCTTGGTTTCTGGGAACGTATCGCTAAAGTTTCGCCTCTGGCGACAACCGTTTTATATACAGGTTTTGCCATGAATTTTTATGGCTTCAAAGAGGAACTGCCACATGCGTCCGAGTAATAATAGCAAATGCATTTTCGGCTAAAGGCTTCATCGAAACGAAATAAATAAATCAAAATATCTGTTATCTTTGAAGCAGATCTCTTTTCCGTTTTATCTCGAACCTCGTCACGATTTGACCAATCTACAATACGTGCCATGTTCTTAAAAATTTAGGCTCTAATGTTTATACAATAATTTGAGTAGCGGCCTCAATGCCGAAGTGTGAAAGGATAACTCCCGAACAAATATAATGTCCCTGAGATAGTAAACAGAGGTCGGACATATCCGTGTCTCGCGTGGGTGCGCTACGCCCGGTCAGGTAAAGCTTTTGACACCTAGCCGCAGCCAGTGTAGACATGGCGTGAAAATCGGCGCGTTTTATTTAACAAGTTCTTTTTTTTTATTTTTTTTATTTACAGAGGTCTATCGAAAACTTTGACCTGGCTAGTGCGATTTTGAGAGAAACGCGTATCCAAATATACGTAAAATAAATGGTTTCTTTCCAACCGTATTATCAATGAGTGATGCGCTCCGAAAATGCACACTCAAAGGTCAGTGAATCGGCAAGGCTGTTTCACTTATCCCCACACCTTGAATACTGTGTAAGTGTAAAATTAATCGGTTAATTAACGCCAGCTCTTACACTGAGTATTGAACGGCCAACTGGCAATGATAAGAGTGCTGCCAAATATAGGTGCGCACATAATTCCAATGCTTCAATAACCAATGCACCTCATGCTTAATTACAATATTAATAAATACTTTGTATGTCAAACGTGATGCCTCCAGCACGCCTATACCATTACAGGATATTGCATAAATTTTAAAACAATTAAATTTTTGTAAGCTCGAAACAAACCATACCTAAAAATCGCTTTCTTTAATTCAACGCTCGGAATACTGAATCGAAGAATGGATCCAAAACGAAGTCCGTCATATACAACAACGCATTGTGAGACCTTATGAATATGCGTATAAAGTAAAAATTCAATTGGCATCGAATTAACAGCTGATCATCGTTGAGATTTTGAAATAAGAACCTTCAATGGGTTTGTTTAGATCGCTTTTTGCTTGGAATCGGATTTTCTCGGTTGACAGGATAGCAGGCGCCGCATTTGCCGCCGTGGCGCCGGCTGGCCGCCAACACCTCGTGTATACTAGCCTCGCGACCTGGCGTCCATCAACTGGTATTTGACTGAGTAAATGAGCCAATACCGGTAATTCATCTCTAATCAAATATAATTCCGGCAGAACTGATTGACATTCATTCGTAAATATTCATGTTAATCATAAAAATACGATACTTGTGATACGCACCGATAATTCAATTGTTACGGTAGAATCGAAAACAATATTTTACTAATTAAACATTATATTATAAATTATAAGAATTAAATTCGAGTCACGAACAAACTAAAAGGATTCGTTGGTTGAGAAGCACAGCACTTGCCTCGTCCACACATTCTCGGCGGGCGTTCTGAAACAAAAACAAGTGTTTAGAAAGAGACAAACTTATCACAGAAGCGATGCCGCGAAGTGAAACATCGATAATTTATGCGAACATCCCTACAACTCAAGGATAAGGTAAACGAAAATTCGACCTACGCTTCCAATCTTAAAGCACAAAATAGATTTATCATATTCTCCACTCGCATTGGTTGAAACAGGTGTTCAGAAGCTTGTGTTCCGAATCGTTACAATTGAATATAGAACTTATTTCTACTATACATAGGCTATTTTTTTCTGTATATATGCTGTTGCTTAAGCTGTTTTCTTTTAATAAATCCTTCATAGCTCCCAGATGTGCATTCTGTACGCGCAAACCGTATCAGTGGCGGAGACTGCGTAATGGGAACGCGATGCCGGCAATTAACGGGGCTTTTAAAACTTTTTCTAGTAATGACTTTGGATGTTATATTTAATCGAATGAACTTTTCCTAAAATTATACATAGGTTTTAAGTGATTTATTTTAGGTAACTTGAGTATGAATTTAGAATTTGTTTAAGTTAACTCGTTTATTCTTAAAAATAATAATAATAAAAACGATAGCGAACGATTCTGTAGGATTTGGAATCAATCGGTCACTTTTACTGGTGGTAGGACCTCTTGTGAGTCCGCACGGGTAGGTTTTTTTTATTTATTTTTTTATTGCTTAGATGGATGGACGAGCTCACAGCCCACCTGGTGTTAAGTGGTTACTGGAGCCCATAGACATCTACAACGTAAATGCGCCACCCACCTCGAGATATAAGTTCTAAGATCTCAGTATAGTTACAACGGCTACCCCACCCTTCGAACCGAAACGCATTACTGCTTCACGGCGGAAATAGGCGGNTTAAGTGGTTACTGGAGCCCATAGACATCTACAACGTAAATGCGCCACCCACCTCGAGATATAAGTTCTAAGATCTCAGTATAGTTACAACGGCTACCCCACCCTTCGAACCGAAACGCATTACTGCTTCACGGCGGAAATAGGCGGGGTGGTGGTACCTACCCGTGCGGACTCCCAAGAGGTCCTACCACCAGTAATTAAGGTACCACCGCCCCTCCTGTTTCTGCCGTGAAGCAGTAATGCGTTTCGGTTTGAAGGATGGGGCAGCCGTTGTAACTATACTGAGACCTTAGAACTTATATCTCAAGGTGTGTGGCGCATTTACGTTGTAGATGTCTACGGGCTCCAGTAACCACTTAAGACCAGGGCTGTGAGCTCGTCTACACAACAAAGCAATAAAATAAAAAAAAAACTCGAAATCAACGTTCAAATTAGGATTGCCAGCCGGCCTCTTTAATTACATTACACATTATCTTTTTATTGTAATCTAATAAAAGTATCTACTGTTATTACAGCTCACGAAAAATATTAATGTTACTAAACGCAGCCGAACGTGTATCAATAATTTCGTAAAACAAAACAAAATATAACTGGAATGTTTAAATTTATAGTTTTTTTTTAAATAAATAATGCGAAATTACTGATAACTGTAAAAAATCAAGTAGGTACGCATATGTAAAACGGTTCATTATTCTATACGATTTATTCAATCTATCTAAAATCCTATGCCTATGCTATGCTAATTTAGCGTCTAGAAAAAGTTGGTAACCCAGTTCACATTTTTTTTCCGATTGACTTCAAAATGAGACATTTCTAAAAGACTGTAAAATAAATAAACAAACCAATTTTTGTGGAACGTATATTTTAACTTATAGGGCGTTGATTTTTTCCGAAATCTCCCCACCATAAAGCTAGAGACGAATTTTTAGACTTTAACAGCTTTGAATTAATACTTTTACTATGTATAACCGGGTGCAAGTTAAAAACGGTCATCCGGGCCGGCATCAAACTAGATTTCCACTAGGCGAACCAGAGATCGATATATACATACTCCAATACGTTGAAATATACACATGCAAATATTAAATATGCGGACAAAGGGCAAAAAAACATGTTAATCGCACGAATGTTTGCCCGATGCAAAAATTGATCTTGCCGAGTCAGTCTTTAATTCTTTCAAGCTTTATTAAATAAAAATGATAATTCAAACTCATATCGTATTTCAGGAAATATCAAAAGATAAACTGCATGTGTACTGATTATATTTTAGACTAGCTGAGTCCCGCGATGTTACCTGCGATTATTGTCGTAGCGCAGGTAACGCCCCGGGGCGAAGCTAGTCTAAGAAAATCAGGGAAAGTCTCGTTAAAATCGGTCCAACCATTCCAGAGATTAGCCGGAACTAACAGACACCGACAAAGATACAGACAGACAAAACAAAAAAAATGTTATTTTGGTATACACATACTTACGCATTTAGTAAAAAAGTGGTTATTTTATTATTAAGAACAGACACTACAATTTTATTTATTTGTATAGATTGCAACCCCTTTTTTGTTATTTTCCTATATCACTCAATATCTGTTCAAAGACAACGTTAATTTTCGTGACGGACGGGAGAAATAGAAATGAAACAGCTTTTTTATTTTTATTGCTTAGATGGTTGGACGAGCTCACAACCCACTTGATGTTAAGTGGTTACTGGAGCCCATAGAGATCTACAACGTAAATGCGCCACCCACCTTGAGATATAAGTTCTAAGGTCTCAGTATAGTTACAACGACTGTCCCACCCTTCGAACCGAAACGCATTACAGCTTCACGACAGAAACGGGCAGGGTGGTGGTACCCGTGCGGACTCACAAGTGGTACTTACGCAAACTATAATTTTGCGGGTTGGATTTTTATTACACGATGTTATTTCTTCGCCGTGGAAGTCAATCGTGAAGATTTCTTAAGTACTACGTCTTAAGTTCTTAAGTTTTAAATGGGGCTTCTGGTCGTAATCGGCTAGCTAAGCCTAGTTTAAATAAGCAGTGTAACCATCATAAGACTTGAAAGTCAAAATGTCAAATTGTATGATGACCATCTTAAAACTAAAACTGGGTTTGTGGCGGAAAATGAAACAAATTGCCTGGGCAATTTCTATCGTCACTTTTTCTTCCTACTTATTCGCTGGTAGTCTAAGGGACTATTCCAGATTCTCGCAGATGGGTAGCTGAACTCGTGGGCTCAAACTGAATTAATTTGCTAACAGTAGCCCTAGCAAGAGCAATGCTTCACAGAATCTACTACCGGATCGGAATTGCGACCCACTGAAAAGATCCAGTGAAAGACTCAGTTGGTTCAATAGTCTCTTATAATATAGCGTTAACGCAAAAAAATTGAGGGTTTTTTTTGCCTGCGCCGGCGCATATATGTCAATGTGTCAGTCTGACGGGAACAGGTAGCCCTTTGTTAGAGAACAATGGGTGATCCGCGTCTTCCCTTTTTTTTGTAACGAATGTAAATCCGATTACGATGCTTTATTACTTAATAATTACATTACGAGATTAACCCTTCGTAATTTGAACGCAAATAAACTTGATGAATGATTTAATTAACGCAAATGACGAATTTTATCAGTGTACTCTATTTAGCCGGACCTATAGGGTAAAGATTAAAATTTACGGTATACGATTACACAGACTTAAAATGGTTTTTTTATGGAATAATCTAGGTCGATTTACAAAGTATTATTTGACTCATTACGGAAACTCAATAAAATTATTATAAAATACACTATTGCATTGCGAAAGGCAAGAAGATTGTAGATGATTTTCGCCGTGTTTCCTTGAGCGCTATGACGTAACCCTCTTCAAACGAGGCTTTAGCCTTCTGGCACGGGTTTTCATTCATATTATTCACAAATATGTGTTGTGTAAACACAAAATGCCTAACATTAAATTAAAAAAACATGTTTTAAATTACCATTTCTTGTGCGCGGTCGGAATATGAGCCCTTAACATTCGAGATAAAGGCAAAGTATGTATGTATGTATCTGACGAAAATTTCACTCCATTCTAATGTCGACAACCATAGATAAAGTCCGGGCGTAACTGGAATGGCCCTATAGGCTACCAATGAACAGGTAAGAAAAAAGTAGTTAAAGATTTAAAAGAGTCCGCAGTGTTTGTGCTGTAGCTTGGCTATCTATCACTGCTGATGTCTAGGATCGACGGTGACAATTCACCATCAGGTCATCCACACGCTCGTCTAACTTCGACAGCAATAAAAATGAACAGTAATTTTCAAAAAGTAATCCTTTAATTGGATATCGTTAATGGGTTTCACGAAAAAAATATGAACCACGTCTCATACCATTGGAGTCATGTTACGAAATAATAACACAAGCCGTGATACTACTATGATTAACAACTTATCACATAACAAAAACGCATTCAAATATCCGTCTAGTACCTGGTAACCTAAATCCAAGGCACCTGATCGGGACGCACCTGCGTGTGTCCGCGGCGAATCCTTTCGTTTTTTATCCCAACACCTGCCTCTTGTGCGGATACTCTATTGTGCAACATAAAGCTTATAAGAGATAGAAGTGGCCAGAACGTAAAATATTTTTTTGATAAACTAATTTACAACCAAAGACTTTTCTTTAGATTAGATTTTTTAATCGCAATTCATTTAAATACAATTTTATTTGTAACGGAGATAAAAAAAGTCAGAGGTGTCAAGGGACACCCGGATGGAACGAAGTTCCTTTCGATTAATTAGTGAAGGAATTGTAATATTTTTTTTAAGTTATAATAATAAATTACGGCATTATGAAGAAGAAAAAAACAATACTATGAACTAAATTACTATTGTTGAAACGCTATCTCGAGAAACTGTACTCATTACGCGGACCAATCGGATACGAGCAATGTCANAATTACTATTGTTGAAACGCTATCTCGAGAAACTGTACTCATTACGCGGACCAATCGGATACGAGCAATGTCACGCGATAAGCGCCTACACGTTGATTGGTCAGAATGACGGATCTAAAAAGTGTCGTGACAACTTTTCGTAAGAATTTTTTCCGTCTAGCCCCCTTTCACAACGTGCGATAAGGAACTTCGTTCCAATAATACAAAACTGAATATTTTGGTTTTTTCTTTGCAGTGTAGATTTTCAGTGTCACAAAGGGTAGTCGTAAATAATGTGAAAAAGAAAATGTTTGTTATCCGATAATATTTAATGTTTCCCTCAAATTTGTTGGTATTTTCTATGTTTATATATAACTATCTTCGCTCTAGGTTTAGCTTTGTGCAGGGTCATAAAGAATAGTGTCGTATTTGTATATTTTTATTTTTTTTTACCAAAAATTCGGATGTAACGTGAAAGAGAGAGGGCACATAAAAAAATACCATTTTTGAAAATGCACAATTATGTGCAACGAAACAAAATCGTAAAATAGTAAACTATAATAATTTTGTGAAAAGAATTGCCGTTGAATATTATCAAAGTATATAACTTTTTATGTGTACTATTACTGAGGAGTAAATAGAGCGATCAATCGTCTATCTGTTCGCGTCAAGAAAAATGTATTGATAATATGCTTCGATAGTGCCAAGAACAGCTGTACAAGATTTTGACTTAATCAGATTTAGGATTTGAGACGGGGTAAAGCGCGAACGAAAAAACTAATCTACATATATGTCTTCGATCAATAAATGCTTGGCTAAAAATATTATATAGATGACAAATTTACAGAGATACGTCAATTTTGCATAAACGTTTTGAAATATAGTTAAACAACCAAAACTATATATCTAAGCATTGTAAGAGTATAATAATGGAGTTAGCGCCGAGTATAGTTATTTGTCATGTAAATACTGCCAAATGCGAAATAACATTTCAAATGCTAGTGCGTTTTCAGTTCTTTTGATACTCAAATATATTCTATCTAATCTATATCTCTCTATCTATCTATTCTAATATATCTAGCATTTGAATAAAAATTTAATTTTGTGCAATATAAAAAAATGCATGAAGTTTATTTAATCTTAAGAGTTTGAGTTATATTGTTTACTGTGGCTTTTTTATTCGATTAATATCTTAGGGTTAAAAAAACCTCATTTTTGGAGAAACCTTAAAATTTTCCATTGAATCTGACCTTTGTAGCAGTCGTTAAGATAGTATAAAACAAGCTGATTACTTTTTTATACAGGTGTTTGATAGTGATCATAATAAACGATAAATAATTTCTCAATCCAGTGATGTTTGTTTTGATAATAACTGTAACGATAACAGAATATTTAATATCAATATTTCTGTTTTTAAACGTCAATACTTATTACAATTATATCAAGTCCTTGATTTTTTTTTTCGTGTTAATACTCATATTATTTGCAACGATTTTGTGTTAGCAAATGCATCCTTTGAAATTTCTCTTATTGGTTTTTTACTACCATTTGAATGAAATAGGCAGACAAGTGGGTACAGGAGCACATTAATGTCCCAAAGTGATTTGAAACATCAGGTAAAAGAGTGAGTTGTGTTTGGATCTACACAAGTTCATGTTTGGATTTGAACATCTGCATGGCAAATAAAACTGAAGCTGCGATGTTTCACTAATGTCAATATTTAATTTGACATGTGTCACGCAAAACTTAATTACACAGATAATGTGATGCAAAAAAAATTTGGATACAAAAGACGTAATTGCGTAATTGCTCGATAGACCATCCAAACGTTATTGTTCGAAACTTGTACATATGTAAAATTATCCACGCCCTAGCTTAGCTGGAATAGCACATATGCTACCGGCCTTTAGATAGGGAGTTAAGAAAAATTATCTTGAAAATGCAATTAGCGAGATTCAGGCATCTGTCAAATATCTTGCGTTCTATAAAGCCTTCGTCAAACAGAACGCGTACTTAACGTCGCGCTCTTCAAATTGACTAGATGAGTCTAACGCGCTCCTTGACGCAACGCATTCGCCAACTCATAGTGCCTTTCGATAGCAGTGTGAAAATTTAAAAGTATTAAGAAATCGAGTGATTCAGATGTGGCATTGTATAAGCATGGGTATTTTCTAACTATATATATCATTTTTTCGGGCATTATCTAGTATTTTAATACACATTCACTCGGACGCTAAAATAAAATTTGTAAAAAATTACAACGCCTGACGTCAAAGCATCCTAACGCCGCGACAGAGCGCTGCGTACTTATAGCGCTGGGGCTCTGTTTGACGGTATGTTACCATAGTTGTACAACACATTCCGATTCAGGCACCCGCCGCGCGCTGACGTGCCCATCGACCGTTCGATCGCCCGACCTCAGTTCGGAGCACATCTGGCGTCCAAGTGTTTTCTCGGAAGTGACTACCTGTGTTAATTGCGTCGCATCGCCGTCTGTGAGCGGGCGGACCCCTAAATTCCTAGAATTCGTTCGGTAACTTAGTGGCTCGTTTGCAAGCAGACGACTGTGTGCTGTAATTAATTGCGATTATTATAATATTGGGGCCTCGCCGTAAGGCGAGTGTGCTTAAAGTCCCGGGGTAGCCCCCCCTGAGCACGTGATAATGGAGTCCACGATCGACCTGTTTGCGGAATTCCTCCGCCTGAGGTACCCGTCGTTATCGTCGGAATTTTTAGAATTTAAGACCAATCACGCCGCGAACTCACCCGCGGCCTCCGTCGCACCCGCCGCTCCCGTGTCCCCGATACTCGCGAGCAAAACTCCTGTGCCGACCGTTGCGGCCTCGGTTCCAGTCCTGCGTTCATCCGTAACAAACGTCGCGGCCGCGTCGTCCAGTGCGTCCACCCGATCTTCCGTGGCCTACGTCGCGCCTGCCGCCCCCACCTGCAAGTCGCCCACGCCCTCCTCATCCGACTCAGAGTCGGACATGGAGGTCGACCCTTGCTCCGCCGCCCCGACTGATGGATTCACAGTAGTCCAAAAAGGTAAAAAGCGCGCTGCGGAGGCCCGAGCTCCCGCGGCTGCTAAAGTAAGCAAAGCCGCGAACGCGTCGCGTCCCCGCCCTCCAACCCCCGTCGCTCCCGCTGTCCGTGCCACACCGTCGCCGCGTCCGGTGGCGCAATCTAAAACTCAGACCCCTCCCCCGGTTATCCTTCAAGAGAAGGCAGCTTGGGACCGAGTTTCCCTGGCCCTTAAGGCCAAAAATATTAATTTTGCCAGCGCCCGTAATCTCGCCAACGGGATTCAAATAAAAGTAACGACACCCGACGACCATAGGGCCCTCTCAAGTTACCTCCGAAAGGAGCGTATAAGTTTCCACACTTATACGCTCCAGGAGGAGCGTGAACTCCGCGTTGTCATACGTGGAATCCCGAAGGAGCTAGATGCCGATCTCGTCAAGGCCGATCTGATAGAACAAGGCCTACCAGTAAATTCCGTGCACCGCATGCACACCGGCCGCGGTAGGGAGCCATACAATATGGTTCTAGTCGCCCTCCAGCCTACCCCCGAGGGTAAGCAAATTTTTAACATTCGGACCGTCTGTAGGCTCTCCGGTATTGCCGTCGAAGTCCCCCATAAAAAAGGCACTCCTAGTCAGTGCCATAACTGCCAACTGTACGGGCACTCTTCCCGTAACTGTCACGCGCGCCCCCGATGTGTTAAGTGTTTGGGCGATCACGCCACGACCCTTTGTACTCGCGACCAGAAAACCGCCACTGAACCGCCTAGCTGTGTCCTGTGCCGAACACAAGGTCATCCCGCGAACTACCGTGGATGCCCCCGAGCTCCAAAAATAAATAGCCGCGTCGCCCGTCAAAACCGCCTCCGAGCTTCCGGCCCAGACATCAAAGCCACGGTACCCTCTGTGCCGAAGGCTAAGCCTGCTTTCGTGCCGGCGTCGGTGCCCAGCGTCTCGGCTTGGGCTAAACCGTTGCCGTACACGAACACGGCTACAACTCTCTCCCCCGCGACTCGTCCCACCCCCGCGACCTGCCCTCCGACCGCGTCCGAAAATCTCGCTCTAGCGATCGACTTTTTTCAGTCGATCAACTTTGAGCGTCTTAACGCTTTGGGTGACGCCATTCGCGCCGCCTCCACTGCACAACATTTCATCGCCGTTGTGCAAGAATACGCTGACGTATACGCGTCGTTAAATACGTACGTCCTCCCCTCACTCCGCTGGTAATCAATGGCGTACATTAGTAGAATAAAACCCTTATCCGTTACAATAGGATTTTTTAACGCTTACGGTCTCGCAAATCAACGTGATCAGGTTTGTGATTTTTTGCGTGACCATCAAATTGACATTTTCTTAGTGCAGGAGACCCTACTCAAGCCCGCGCGTCGCGACCCTAAAATCGCGAACTATAACATGGTTAGGAACGACAGGCTCACTGCTCGTGGTGGTGGTACCGTCATTTACTATAGAAGAGCCCTGCATTGCGTCCCNGCAACCTAACCCATGCATCAGCCCGCTGAGTTTCTCGCCGGATCTTCTCAGTGGGTCGCGATTCCGATCCGGTAGTAGATTCATTCGCGAAGCAATTGCTCTTGAGTTGTTAGGTCTCCTTCGGAGGCGCTCAGGCAGTTGTTAGCAAATCCCACCCCTCCTGGCTGAGCCTTTGCTCGCCCACCTGTCCTGGTGAAGCAGGAAAGGCCTCCGGGCCACCAGTAATCTTTCAATCATAAAAAAAAAAAAAAAAAAACAAAGTTGTACAACACATCTCGGCGTCATAGCGCGGTGTCAGTTTAGCGCTCTGACGCGCGCTAATTACGCGTTCTGTTTGACGAAGCCTTAAGAGCTAGCCGCTACACACTTTCCATGGCTTTTAGAAATGCACTTAACTTGAATAAGCCTGAATAAATTTATGAAGCAGTAATGAATCATTCAAGTTTATTGTGTAGGAAAACGAAACATGATAACATTGGTTGCCATACAAATGAAGTTGTATTATTAGCGGGATTAAACTGATAGATAGAAAATTTAGATTGTGCTTATATTGTCTTTATTAGAAAATTGTGATTCCGATAATTTTTTGCATATGTTATTACGATTATTTAGAGGCATACGTCATACGAATATACAATAGCCCTGTACCCCTGGCACTGCACATATATACCTATGAATAACGGTGACTTAACATGAGGCTTGAGTTAAGACGATACGTGAATATTATACGGATTTATTATTGAGGAGTATTTGCAGCATCTCTAGGAGATCGATCATATTGATTAAAAATTAAAAAAATAAATTAAATTAACATCTAAGAAAACAAAATTAAGTAACATAAAATTTTTGGATGGCCGTGTCTAAGCATTCATCGCTCTACGTTTTGCATTTCGACAGTGTATAAAGGACGTTAGATGAATTTTTTACATGAAAGGTGTGATTCTGTAGCCGATTAACTAGTCTTTTTTCATATCAAATTACTTACAGGTGAATAAATATTATACAAAAATGTTTTTATGTATCAATTCTGTGAGAGACCTATTTATTGTTTTACATGGTTTTTGATTTTCAATTTCTTATTAGTTTTTAATAATCAAACAATTCCGGTCAAACAAAATACGGATATCATTATTTATTACGAAAATATCTTATTAATAATATTATAATAAACTCATTACACATCTTTGCTTTTATATGTGATGCCTGACGCCCAATCGGCTTTGTATCAATCTGCCCGAAGACCACCTCAAAAAATACCAAATTTATTTAACTAGTAGTCCTTGTCTTTTCTTTCGGAGTATTTATTTTTATTAAACACCCGTCGACGACACCGCAGAACAGGAAACCGGACCGGCAATCATCGACATTATTATTGTGGAAAACTAAAAAACATCGCACACGCAATCTGTGGGGTCCGCGTTTGCAAAAACTGTCTGGTCGAAATGAGTGATGACGTCATCAATCGCACGTCCACGCCGAGACACATGCAGACGCGACACATGTCAGCAAACGACTTGATGTTTCCGCTGCGAGAAGGGAAGGGCTTAATGTGGATATGTTGCGTCCTAAAAAATAAGATTATCTACCTGTTTTGTTAGTGCATTTTAGTTTCGTTATTTGGCTGCCGCTTTTGAATGTTGCAGAATGAATATATGATTTTTTGAATGAATTTATAGTGAATACCGAAGTAAGCATAAATAAACTATTGAATTTCTCACAAACTATTAGTAATTAAATGATAATTATTGAATGTACATCTTCGATAAACAATACTGAATACTTTAAGTTTAAAAAGGATATAAATTTACTAACTTCAACAATAAATAATTTATAATTTGACTCCACTCGTTGTTCTACTTTTTATTTTTTAATAATTATTTTCGTGATAAATTCAAGTTGACTTGACATGAGAAAGATTTAGCTTCTAATACGCTTGAGTATCATCACCGTTTTTTTTTTTTATTATTGCCCTTGTTGGCAGACGAGCATACGGCCCACTTGATGGTGAGTGGTTACCGTCGCCCATGGACTTCAGCAATGCCAAGGGCAGAGCCAAGCCGCTGCCTACAAGAGTTTTCTCATGCACTAAGAATACGAAGTCTTCACTGATTTCTCTTTAGTTCGACGCGTTTTTTTTTAGGTGTTAACGTCTTATAAATCTATGAACACTGGCTACACGCACGAAAAAGTGTCACGTTCCGCCTACGTTCCGCCTGAGCCTGAACGTGTAAGCGAGAGCGCGGAACAAGCGATAGAGACACGATCGGCCCAAGCGTTAATTTATCGAAAAATTTGTAATTTTCAATGAACTCCTTCTTTGTATCATCCAAAATAATGATAATTCAGTGATAATTATTGAATTCAATTCATAAAAGTATGCAATTTTTCATCAATATTTCTTTATGACGTTATATCACGTAAAACTAACGTCCCTAAACTGACTTTGGAGACAACCATTTTTTTAAATTTTAAATATTAATTTGACGTCCCGTCCACGTATCGTGACCGTAACTTAAGCCATGAAATTTGCCGTCAAACATTCCACGAGCCTGTAACGCATCTCTTTGCGAGAGAGCGTCTCAAGCAAAAAAGGCTGAGGTTCCGATGAACTGACAACCAATGAGCCGGATGTGAAGCTAAATTAGTTTAAATTGCCCTCACATTTAACTTGGCAGCTAATTAGGTGTAACTTTCACAATTAACATATTTGTTTAATTGCTAAACTTTTAGGATTTGTTGTTATCGATTCTAGAAATGAATAACGCAAAAGTTATTAATGTTCTAGACTGTACAATAAAAGTAAGATGGCGTCATTGAAAACTTTGAAATGACGCGAGGATGTTGACCACTGTTTTATTCGTATAAGTGGGGGTATGACGGTCTGATTTAAACGGATAGCTACTAGAGGCCCTAAGCACATTCACAAATACCGTCGCCGAACTTGAGGCTTTAGGTCTAAGTGTAAATTGTACTTGAATGATATAACGCCTGTTCAAATCGTGATTGTTTCGCAATAATTATAGGAACATAGTGCGTACACACATAATTTTCGTGAAACAACCGATATTTAATTATAACTACTTTTATGGCTCATACCCGATCCTGTGGACCGAATGATAAACAGTCAACGTCGCCATAAAGACGTCATTACGGATCCTCCAGATCCATTAACGGTGCTTTTAGGTACCTCAAGCACCGGTCAAAGTGCTCGCCGAACCCGTCGCTTCCGACGAAGAACTCGACGAGTAAATTAACCCACAGACACAGCCCACTGAGTTTCTCGCCGGATCTTCTCAGTGGGTCACGTTTGCGATCCGGTGGTGGATTCTGCGAAGCACTGGTCTTGCTAGGGCCAGTGTTAGCAACACTCCCGGTTTGAGCCCCATGAGCGCACCTACGCGTCAAGGAGAAGCTGAAATAGGCTCTCAAAGCTATCAGCATTGGTAGAATTTTTTTTATGGGATATTCTCGCGTTTTGGTAACCGAAAAAAGCTATTTCTAAAGTATTCAAAACACTAGAAGTAATATAAATGACAAAAAAAGACCCGGGTTTAAATCGTAAAAATAATACGATTCGCGGAAACCGAAGAAAATTCTACACGTATCTTTCTTGGTTTTTAGTAACAACAAAATATTTACTTAATATGAATATGGTCATTTGTTATTCATACTCGCTGGCTGAGCCTTTGCTCGCCCACCTGTCCTGGTTTGCGGTTTTATATATTATGTTTTTTTTTATGGATTCACTGATTTAAACAATTTTGTACATTATTGTGTAGCGATATACGATACATTTTTTGAGAAAACGCAAGCTCCGAGTCTCTTGACTATTCTTCTCAGTGGTGTATCTGCATTCCGAATCGGTGTCAAAGTCATCAGGATCTCTGAAGGCTCACAAAAAATATTTTACTATTATATATGTCGTGGATAACGACTTTTAGTAATATTAAGACGGTGGTTTTGATTATTATTTTAAATGATGAAATGTTGTTTTGATAAATATCACAAAATGAAGGGTAGACTCCGTAACGCCACAGTATAAAATGGCGGTACGTGGACAGAGTCGTGGCATTCCGTGTCAGACAGTCATTCCGTCCGTCTCAGTCAGTGAGTCTCAGTCANTATGTCGTGGATAACGACTTTTAGTAATATTAAGACGGTGGTTTTGATTATTATTTTAAATGATGAAATGTTGTTTTGATAAATATCACAAAATGAAGGGTAGACTCCGTAACGCCACAGTATAAAATGGCGGTACGTGGACAGAGTCGTGGCATTCCGTGTCAGACAGTCATTCCGTCCGTCTCAGTCAGTGAGTCTCAGTCAGTCAGTCAGTCAGTCGGTCTGTCGGTATGTGCAACGAAACTGTCGGTCTATCCTGTCATTGTGAAAGTTGTGTGTGTTGAGTTTCAATAATTATTATTCAAAAGGTTTTATTGACTTTTTATAAACTGAGTTCAACCAAATACGAGTGATGACGGAAACTACCGCTCAGCCATCCCTGACGTGTGCCAACATATAATATATTTTTACTATAGTAAGCTATTAGGCATTAGGTTTAGTGTTTTGATAGGTCACTCTGAGTATTGTAAAGAATACTACACCGCAACATACCTACTGTATCTTTTACAGAATTAATTGAAATAAAAACACGTGGTCTGGAAGACTTCGCTTTTATCGATAAGACCGCTTATTCTACAATTTTATCTAACAGTTAACTGTATTTGCATGTCCGCACTGGTGGCAATCGGGATGTAGCACTCAATAAAATGCTACTTACTATATACTTACATAACTATTAAAAATACTACTTACAAAATGTATGGTACATTAGCCAGTCTTATCGCTATTATGAAGCGGTAGGTAACGCAGCTAGCTGGTTAATAATTCCCGATCTAAGTCCGTGTCATTGTTAAAACTATTTTATATTTGAAGTCTCGGGTCGTATGTGTCTTCCAGAATCGCACAGCCCACTGAGTTTCTCGCCGGATCTTCTCAGTGGGTCGCGTTTCCGATCCGGTGGTAGATTCTCTCAAGGCTATCAGCATGGGTAGGGTAGAAAAAAAAACCAGAATCGAAAAAACGTTAGAAAACTTGCTACTCCTCGTTTGAAGCCGTTGAATTTATGATTAATAGTTTTAAACTCAACTCTTAGTTAACACACATTCCGTACACATCTTAACATGTCCCACGAGATCCATATAACATCTCGTTATCCAAAATATCAAAGCTGTTTGACTTATAGACTTGGCAACAAATTAAATTATTACATTTCAACGGGACTGTTGACATTTTGAATTTATTATCATACGTTTATACGATCTCTTTAAGATTTTAAAGGAAATCCATATCAAAACACCACTTACCTTTCTATGCCGAGAATATCAATTTCTTTGGACATATAACGCGGTCAAATATGCGTGAGTTAGAGAAGCAAGCCCGCTGAGTTTCTCGCCGGATCTTCTCAGTGGGCCGCGTTTCCGATCCGGTGGTAGATTCTGCGGAGCACTGATCTTGCTAGGGTCAGTGTTAGCAACACTCCGGTTGAACCCCGTGAGCTCACCTGCACACGTTAGGGTGAAGCTGAAATAGCCTCTCAAGGCTATCATATCATCATAGGTAGGAAAAAAAAGAAAAAAAATAGCGGAGCAGTCGATCGTGGTATAGATGCACGGGAAGCGATCCAGCGGCCGAATACTAGAGATGGGCAAACTCTGCCAGGATCTATTAAGCTGACGCAGGACAGAAGTAAATAGAAACAAATCATAATAGGTCACGATCCTCATTAGTGAGGAAAATACAAAGAAGAACAATACGATCTCTTAGAAATGTTTTTTAATTGATACATTTTGTTTTCAGATTACAAGTTGACAAATGGATACTTTTAAATGACCTTCGAAGGTGTAGTTATCCTATGATGCAATGTATTTGCAATGTCTGGGCTACAGACGAACTATATATATGTATATATTTCACTATATAAATTATAAAAGTTATGTAATATACATATATATCGAGGGGTAAAAGGCTTTTTTTATTGCTTAGATGGGTAGACGAGCTCGCAGCCCACCTGGTGTTAAGTGGTTACTGGAGCCCATACACATCTACAACGTAAATGCGCCACCCGTCTTGAGATATAAGTTCTAAGGTCTCAAGTATAGTTACAACGGCTACCCCACCCTTCAAGCCGAAGCAGCAATTACTGCTGCACGGCAGAAATAGGTAGGGCGGTGGTACCTAACCGCGCGGACTCACAAGAGGTCTTACCACCAGTGATTATGCAAATTATAATTTTGTGGGTTTGATTTTTATTACACGATGTTATTCCTTCACCGTGGCTATTTGGTTAGGCTATTTGGTTTAAGCGACATTTCGCTTTATACGCGACATTATTCTTTATTAAAGGTGCGTTTTATTTAATTGAACTTCAATTAAGTTTACTTCATTCATGTAACTCAATAAGTTCTTTTGTTATGATATTTTTTCCAAATTTTAAACTTTAATTTGCTCTCCTGTAAATATGCAAAAATGTCGCAAATAACTATTGACTCCTCGATATATGAATGAAGAACTTTAAAGTGATTATTAAAGTTCTGGGTTTTTGTCTTTTTTTTAAAGCCTTTGGCGTGTAGTGACAGGTCTGACGCAACGCGAGCTTTGTCACCGAATTTGTATGCCAGATGTGAACATTGGTGTCATTATTCAACACAATGTGCTTGTATTTGTCTTTTTTTGAGACAAAAAAAATCACTCCACACACGCATTCGAGTGGGTAGAGAACATATGTGTCCATTCCTTGAATTGATACAAAGATTTCTTGTTTTACTTATTAAACTGGAGAACAAATATTATATTCTACTAGCTGTACCCGTCCGCTTCGCTGGGCATTTAAAATTAACATTATTATTTCTCACCCCCACAAAGATTCTCATAATTAACGACCCCGCAACTGGTGTAGGGAGTCCAACACTCATACAAATATTAGCCTACCCATTAAATACATGTATTTTCTACATGGATACCAAGTTTCAAGTCAATGGATGCACGGTTCAGTAGTTATAACGGAACATCCGTAAACACTACTGTAGATTTATATATTAGTTTAGATATGCCAGAGTTTAATCGAATTGTCAGTGACATTCTAGTTTTGAATTTGACATTAAGTATTATATTGAAAACAAAATTGTGTTTATACTTTACTAAGAGTGTCCTGTGACTTCCCATAGACATAGCCCATTGAGTTTCTCGCCGAATCTTCTTAGTTGGTGGCGATTCCTGATAGATTTTACGGAGCACTGCTCTTTCTGCTGGTATTAGTAAATGCTTTCAGGTTCAGCCCGTCATCCGTCCGCGCGAAGTTGTAATAGCCCTTAAAATATCCTTAGGCCCGCGGTCTGCACCCAACATCTGCAAACCGTCAAGTCCCACAAATCCTGCGTGCCCCTTAGGCGCGGTTACCTCAAATGAGATTCCTGCCCGAAAACAAGACCCTTAAGTTAACAGCGAATAGGTAGAGAAATTAATTCACCCGCCATAATTTTTGATATGAAAGTGTAAAAAATCATACTAACATAAAACGAGCGCATTCTTAAATTTAAACACGAAAAACCAGCTGCTACAAACATTTGAAGTCGTTCGAAAATAAATACATTATCTCACTCCCTTCGTCTTAAACTGACACATTGATAAGTCCAGTTATTTATGTGTTTCAAAGAGGAGTTTCCTTAAAAATAAATAGAACATGAACATCGTGGCATCAGTCAGCGTGTGTTAAGCCCAACACTTGTTACGGATGTCCGACTTCCTGTCAGAGGTGTGGAACATTTTATAAGCAGTTAATAAATAAACTCATACAAATTTGTTCAACGCTGAACTATTTAACAATCCTCTCCGGAGCTTATGTTCAAGTTATCTTACAATGCTATTAGTAGAACGAACTAACCCATAGACATTGTGTCAATAAGATATATAGTAATAATTCGGAATTCAATTACCACGTGCCTAAAATAGTCACGGCGTCACGAGCGCTGTTCAAATGTTTGTGTATTAACTTACACGATCTAATTTATTAAGTTTCATTCATACTCGTTGCTGGTTTCGATAACAATAGACCTTCTGCATACAGAAGAAAATTTTCAACGGACTTTTGTTGGTATATTTATACGCTAATTTCGACAATTGCTATACCAATTTTATCGAAGCTTACAGAACGTATTTCGATAAATAATTTCTCTTTAGTACGTTTCTTTATTTGACTGCCTAATCGTTGGCTATGCCAACTATAAGCGGAGGTGTGAGTTCACCTTCAGTTCGGTGTCAGATATGGCTGAGTTAGAACTGGTAGGTATTATGTAGAATTGCAACTAATAGTAAGCAGTCACAGTCGCTAATGGACATCAGCCGTGCTACGGAATACAGATGAGTCGTCTGATTGTAGATTAATGAGGTCATCGTCATGCGACCAAGATGCTCCTACCACACAGGCTCTTTGGCAAAGTATGCATTTCGACAATAATTTCACAAATTTACTAGGTATTTTTTGTCTATCAATTAATAAACAGTTGTAAGGTTTCTTGTAAAATAATTAAAATAAAATGTATCATGTTAAAATTAAGACAATTATCAGATTGCCAAATAGCGACACTGTTGGTGGGAGCAATGGCTGTAGTGGGGACGTGATATAATAAAAAAGGCGGTAACTACTCTGAAAAAACGGAAGAAAAAGCGGTGTATTCTGTAGTGAGCACGTAGCTAAAGATTGTACAAGTGGAGTTACAAATAAAGCAATACAGTATTAAGTTGTTTTTTTTATTGCCCTTGTAAGCAGACGAGCATACGGCCCACCTGATGGTGAGTGGTTACCGTCGCCCATGGACTTCAGCAATGCCAGGGGCAGAGCCAAGCCGCTGCCTACCGCTCAATACTCTCCACAAGCCTCGTTTGAAGAAGCGCTCGGGAAGTGAACTACTGCAATCTGTGTGTTATTTCCTGACTGTTGGAAGCGGAGTTCTACATAATGGTTTGATAGATTTGTCAGCAGGTCACTATGCGAAGATTACTTCGTAATATAGATGTAGGTATAGTGACACTAATATTGGTAGAAATATTACGGTACCTGCCCGAAAAAAAAACAAATCTATATATTAATACGTGAAGCAAAAACTTTGTATCTCTTTTTACGAAAATTGCGCGGACGGAGGAGTATGAAATTTTCCACACTTATAGAGAATATAGAGAAGAAGTGCACAATGCTAATATTTTGTTAAAATAATGCATAAAAGATACATTAAATCAATAAAGAAAACATTACACACACTACATACCATGTATTTGACGCACACATGCATGAATACTATTAATTGTCAAACTTTTGTTCTTGACGTCTGTGGTCAAATTGGGAATACATTAAAATTAAATATTGTTTGTGTTTATTAATACTTTTTATAGTGTAGCCTTGGCGAAATTTGTGATTATAGAAGTATAAAATACAATCATAATAGTGTACAAATTTATTATACAATTCCAATTAATTATAGTCGAATTTCGACTACTGCGGGACCTCTAGTTTACATAATTATGCTTGACATTTTCTGTGTAAACCTAAATTGTAATGTATGTATTTTTAAACAAGCCACACATATTACGAGCGTATGTATTTACAATGAATAAGATCTCCAGTGTTGGCTTCGAGCTAAACACGTGCCCACTTACCGACTATAATTAACATGAGTTCGCTCCGACAGGATATCCCCGGCCATCTGGAGCCGACTATTCGGACTCCACGTACGTCCGCTATTTATAGTTTATTGTCTTCGATGCGTTTCGTGGTTCGGTTGTAGAGTACAGAAATTATAGAAGGACTGATAGAATGTGCCCAATAATATTGTGTCAGGCACGTGTACTATTAACGCTAATCATCAACCACGTGTACTGTTAACACTAATCATACCAACACTTACGGGTACCTATTTCTTGATAGATAGATTGTAGTTATTGGTAGACTCTAATTCGTAAGAAAAAGTAATGAATGTGCAAAAGCAATAAGATCGTAGGTTTCAATGCAAAAGTCCAAAATAGGCCATTTGACCCGTTATGTTTTTTTTTTAATTGCTTAAATGGGTGGACGAGCTCACAGCCCACCTGGTGCTAAGTGGTTACTGGAGCCCATAGTCATCTATAACATAAATGCGCCACCCACCTTGAGATATGCTCTTAACACTAGGTGGGCTGTGATCTCGTCCACCCATTTAAGCAATAAAAAAAAAGTGCCATCCCACTGACAATCGGCGGTGCATAAAACTACCGGAGTGGAGTCCTCGTACTGGACGTCGTAACATGGGAAGAAAACCAATGAGGTAGACTGATGACCTGGTCAAAATAGCTGGTAGGGACTAAACGCAAGGCAAGAGACCGAAAAGAATGGAGTGCAAATGAAGAGACCTACATTCAGTATTGGGTGTAGACGGGGTGATGAAGAAATATTCCTTCTAGTTCGTACCTTGCTTAAATTTATATACCTGGTAAATTAATAATCGTATCAATTATGAGATTTCTAAAAATTAACTAAAAATTCAATATTTTTCCGATGTCTGACTGACATCCATCAATTGTAAATTTCATGAGTTTTTACCTGTTTTTACATTATGTATTCATAGTCACACCTGAGATTGTTCCTCTCGTACTCCACTGTGAAGGTTTGAAAAACACTTGACAACAGTATACCTAATGTCGAAATATAAAAAAAAACGGTTTTAAACAAAAAATTTTATGCGTATCCGCTTCCTCTTAATAGTCTATGAAACTATACTTGAGACCTTAGAACTTATATCTCAAGGTGGGTGGCGCTTTTACGTCGTAGATGTCTATGGGCTCCAGTAACCACTTAACACCAGGTGGGTTGTGAGTTCGTCCACCAACCTAAGCAATAAAAAAAAAATAACTTCGCTAAAACCTAAAATTCTTATGTAATTCTTGTACGTGTCATGTTAGTTTTTAAATACAACTTCAAAATAGATATATCGCTCTGTTATCGATAGACGATTGATAATCAAAGTAGTTGTCTCGTTCGGATCTTAAATTCGTAACAGAGCGGATTTTAATAAATACCCACCTTTATTGCCGCCTTTATTTATATATTTATTGCTTATATGTGGAGACGAACTCACGACCCACCTGAGGTGAAGTGGAAACGGGAGCATATAGACATCAGCAACGTAAATTCCATCACTCACCTTGAAACATGAGTTCTAAAGTCTCCGTTTTTACAGTACAACGGCTACCCTAAACTTCAAACCAAAACACATTACTGCTTCACGGCATAAATAGGCAGTAATCAGGCAACTTATATTTTTACGTTTTTATTTTATTTTTAAGAGACACCCATACATTCTTAATAGGTATCATTTTCATTGCTGGCCCTTCAAACTTGTGCAATAGTCGTGTGTGACCAGATCGTTAAGAAACTTTAATCAATATTATTTAATATGAATACAATTTTATTAACTATAGGGCTTCATAAGCCTCAAAGAATTTTGTCACGGAAAGGTCCCGTTCTTGATGTTTTCTCTAGATAAAAAGTGAAAATACATTGTTCTATACGAATTTATGATTTTAATTATTTAATAAGATCACTGAATAATCCTATGATTTAACTCCACCAGCTATAAATTGATAGCTATAAATTTCCTCCCACTCACAGCTCACAGTTTTCATTTTCCCTCAGTGCTTCCCCGCGGAGTTTAATAATACTCCATGACAATTTATTCAGGTTTTACCCCGTACGTAGGGTCACAAAACGACCCTCGAAAATAATGAGCAGAAAGTACAACAGAGGTCGCCACGTGGCCGCCACGCGTCAGTCGCGCGCCGACCTCCGGCCAGACAGCATCTATTGTAAACAACACGCGCTGCATTATAAAAACGGAAGAGTGCAATAAACATTTCATTCGCTCCGTTGGTTGTTTACATCCAATTTAATTTCATAAGATTTAGTATCATTTATTTTTGTCAAAACTAAAATTGGCTTGCATGAATTTCAGAACGCGCATTAATTGTGTGCATTTGCGTAACCGTTTGAGAACGCATACAGATTTGCGTCAATCTAAAGTTGAATCACATGCATACAGTATTTATTTCGGTTTGTCGAATATCATCTCCAAGATAAATACAGGCGTTCCCTGTTATCCTCAGATTCTGTATCGTTTCTTGATATAGATTGATATTGATGTTTTTGACATTAAAATATTGGTCCAATATAAGATTTTTTTTATCCCAGCAGTCCAGTTGATATAAAGTATAGAGAATTGGGTTGTCGTTTTTCCAAGGAATGAGTACATAATACGTGCTTCAATATTAGCATTTCCTTTATGTTTATCACGGGTTACAGTTTCTTAGACCTTAATTAAAGGAGTTCCAAAAGCAGATTAAAGATCGTCGTTACTATAGATGTGTTTCTTTAATATATAAAAAAATCTCGTGTCTGTATGTATCTTGAAAATTGCTTTTGGAAAAAAATCAATCAAAATTCTCGATCGAAATTTGGTTGTGTCCAAGATTGCGTGCATTGCTTTCGAGTCATTTACCGACTATTGGATACGGCATTTGCATACGAGCTCATTTCATTTTAAGTTTTTCTTCGGGTTTTGTAAATTAGCGTTATGATTATACATATAATATGAATTATGAAATTGTTCTCATCTGTCCGAGGACATTTTCATTACTTTGTATATTTTATTCTTTTTTTTATTACATAGGTTGGTGGATGAGCTCATAGCCCACCTGGTGTTAAGTGATTACCGGAGCTCATAGACATCTACAACGTAAATGCCGCCACCCACCTTGATATATGAGTTTTAAGGTCTCAGTATAGTTACAACGGCTGCCCCACCCTTCAAACCGAAACGCATAACTGCTTCACGGCAGAAATACTTGGGGTATTGATTTACGATTTTTTATTCGTGAAGTGAATTTTCTTTAATCAAGTGAGGTCAAGTGAGGAAAGTGTCCCGTCTTATCCACGGAAATCACGACACACACCACACTCACCACAAGATCAGCAAGCGGCTTTCGTGAGCAATGTCTTACAGTGTAACGATTAGACGTGCAATGATTAAAATATTACAATTTGCATTCAATTCGTGTTATTGTGCTCATAAAATACGGTTCACTGTTGCACTCTTACAATGCAAAATCCTTTTTTATATCCGTAATTTGATTTGAGTTCATTTTTATTGCAGTGAACAAGGTCACGGCGTATCTAACATTTAGTAATTCCAAAAGCGCATAGACATCACAATGAAACAACAATGAGGTCTAAATCTTAATTGTATGGTGGAACGTCTGCTCTACCATTCAAACTGGAACGCATTACTTCCTTAACAAAAATAAGCCGGGTGGTGATACTCATCTGTAGGTGTACATGACGCCCTACCACTATTAAAATTAAATATCTTCAAAGCTATCTATGCGACAAACAATTTTGTATAACAGCTTGCATCTGCTAAAACCGATCAACTCAACGACTATTTCGTGTCTTGATTAAGAACGTATAATATTTGAATTAACAACATCTTATTTCGACACGCGATCTTCGCTGCGCAGCTGTGCAGGCTCGTTTCATTTTATACGTGTAGATTTTTCTATGAAATGAAAACTTATACCTCTACTGCAATTTTCCAGAGATCTTTTTTGCCACGTACCATCCGGCCATGGAATGAGCTCCCCTCCACGGTGTTTCCCGAGCGCTATGACATGTCCTTCTTCAAGCGAGGCTTGTGGAGAGTATTAAACGGTAGGCAGCGGCTTGGCTCTGCCCCTGGCATTGCTGAAGTGCATGGGTGACGGTAACCACTCACCATCAGGTGGGCCGTATGCTCGTCTGCCTAAAAGGGCAATAAAAAAAAAAAAAAAATTTCTCTCCCTCTATCGCTGGTAGCCAAGGGGCTATTTCAGCTACGTCCAGACGGGTAGGTGAGCTCACGGAGACAACCTGAGAGAGTTTGTGAACACTAGCCCTAGCAAGAGCAGTGCTTCGCAGAATCTACCACCGGATTAGAATCGCGACCCACTGAGAAGATCCGGCGACATACATTGGTCTGTGTCTATGGGTACTGCTATTATTGCTTAGCAGCTAACCTTTCTGAACGCTTTGACGTGTCCTTATGACTATTTAATCGGCGTTCGAAGGTAGTCTTCAATGGAAGGTAAGTTCGATTTGACTTTGCTGGTTTCGGTGAAAATTGGTAACCACTCAGCCTTTGATGGCAACCGAACAGTCCGCTATAGAAATACGACTCGTCTTGGTCGGTAATTTTTTATTGTTGTAGATAGCTTGATGAACACACAAGCAGCTTGTGTTCGCTAGTCTCGGAATCCCATTAAAATGGGCCACCGTTTTTAATCAAAACGTCACAATTGCAACTGCGTTCGAATAGTAAGTACCTAGCCACTTTACGGGACCTCAGGACGAGTTGTGGCGGTAGCCATCATGCAGCAAGATATTTGACAAATGCCTGAATCTCGCTTACGACATTTTCAAGATAAGCTTGCATATATACAAGTTCCGAACAATAACGTTTGGACCGTCGGTATATCGAGCTATATCACTCGCTCGGTGGAAGATCTTACCTTTGTCGTATATCTACAGTCATGGGGTGATATATATATTTTTTTTCCTAAGCTGATAGCTTTGAGAGACTATTCCAGCGTAACCTTAACTAGTAGGTGAGCTTACGGGAATCAAACCGGAGTTATGTTTATACTGACCCTAGCAAGAGCAGTGCTTCGTAGAATCTACCACAGGATCGGAAACGCGACCCACTGAGAAGATCCGGCGAGAAACTAGTGGGCTGTGTCTATGGGTTAATTCGCTCATCGAGGATCCACAAGGACGGTGACCGGTGCTTGTGGTACCTAAAAGCACCGTTAATGGATCGGGAGGATCCGTAATGACGTGTGTGATATATTTGTTCAACAGCATTAGACCTGTTTGTTCTAAGATTAACTATCGTTCATATTGTGCTGGGTTCCACGAACGGTAATAGTGTATAAAACAATTTTTGGCCTTTATGGCCTGGACGGGTAAAGTAACTGGCCACGTAAATGATCAGAAAATTTAACCAATAGTTTTGTATGAGAACTGTCATCTAAATCACAATAGAGTACGGTGGAGAAGAATTACGTATGGCAAAATAAATCTAAAGTCATATTATCTCAATCACACAACAATCAGCGGAAACCGTACAAACCGAATTACATTATAATTACATTGTAAATTAGTAGTGACCACAAAAGACGCTTAATGAAACGGGGAAGTTCCGTAAAAGACAAGGTGTTGGTGGTCATCGGATCAGCTGCGGTCGACATCAGGTGCTCCGATTCGTGGCCAAAGGTGTTCTCGAAGGAAGAACGAATTGTATTTTTTTTTTTTTTTACATTTCTATCATTCTCATTCTAATTACCGGAAACATACGGTCTTTAATTGTTTAAATGCGAAATAGGTCGGCAACTGTATGTTTTATGTAACGGGTTTTTGTAGGTGGAGGCAGGGGAATACAACGCTTAATATATAAGGAATTAAGGGATATTTTTCTCAGTCAAACGTATTAAGTTTATATTATAATGTTGAATTCAATAGTATGTACCTACTTAATAAGTATAGGCAACAATATTGAATTAAATATTTGCAAACACAAAAAATTATGTAATTAGAATGACATAAATAACGTTGACATTTTAAAAAATAATAACGTATATAAAATAAATATTAAGTTCATAAAAATTTAAAAGGGGAGAAACAGGTGAACCATTAAAATGAAAACAATTAAAAAAAAAACCTAAAAACAACATCACTAAATTACAAGCTTAAAACCGCTCCGAATTACCACGAAACGATATTCAGAAAATTGAAAACGGCCAGCCTAAATAACAATGATGTTGCCAACGTTAAAAAAGCGTTATCGCCCAGCTGTCTGGCAATGAGAGCCACGTGCGCGCGAAAAAAAAATAAAAGAACGAAGGGGACAAGATGGCGGCGTGCACTTGACATTTCCAATTAATTTGCGCGGAACATCTGTGCCGCTAGCAGCTGAGCGCCACGAGCTGTTCGGAAATAATGCGGATTACTTTTATATAAGTACAGACCGAGAGGCGTTATTGACTTATGGTCAGAGCGTCGGGCAGTCTGTCTGTGGAAAGTATTGAATTACTGAGTTATTGCTTTTGAAAGCCGATATGTGTTTGTATTAAAGTGCGATTTTATTCAATTAAAGAATATTCGAATATTCGGCCTATTTTTTTATTTGAAATTATGCCCATCTACTCTAAGGTTACAATGTGGACCATTACATACAAATTAAATTCGTCAACTGGATTAATGAAACTAAATATTTAAGAACATAAAGGTTAGTCCCGATAAATTGATTCTATGGTATATTTTTGTTTCGCCTGAAGTAATAAAATATTCTAATTAGCTAAGTACTAATGATGGTTTTCCAAACACTAAAGTCCATTGAAATTTTAAAAGCTATGAACCTAAACATGACATATTGTTTGAAAACGTATGATGATTTATTACAAACATATTTATGAAAACAAATGTTATGTACTAACAAACACAATTGCGGTAACTGATTGACAGCGTAACACTTAGAACTTCTACAAATAACGCGTGCCCGCGAACTCGTCAGTGTTGCCAATTAACAGTACTATAATTAACCGAGCATGAACGAATTTCGTAGCAAATTACGCAAGTAACTTCTTTACCCTTTAAAACGTAAGCTTTATATTAGTCAGGTCATAAATTCTGTCACATGTTTAATGTAAAATAATTGAAACAAGTTTAATCATTATGTAATCATTCATATACCAAAATGAACTTAATAAAACATAGATTCTTATGACACTAAAGTTTATTCAAAATGACCTCCGTGATTTTTAATACAGGCCTTCAATCTGCGCGGCCAGTCGTCTATCGCAGCACGAACGAGGTCCATGTCAATATCGGCGGCTGCCTTAATCAAGGATGTCTTGAGTGACTCCAAATTGGGATGAGGCTTTGAGCACGCCTTTTCCTCCAAGTGTTGCCATATCTTGTAATCTAACGGATTCTAATCTGGACTGGAGGAGGGCCAGTCTTCGTGCCGGATGAAGTCGATTTCACGCGCCGCCAGCCAGTCTTGTGTGCTCTTCGCTCTATGAGCTGGCGCCGAATCTTGTTGGAATACCCAGTGCCTGTTATTGAACATGGTATGAGAAACAGGTTTCACAAGGTTCGTCAGGACTGTATTTTGATACACAACTGCATTCGTTTTTACACTTTTCTCACAAAAATGTACCTCTGTTAAGCCCCAATAAGAAACTCCCAACCATACCATGAGCGAGGATGGAAAATGACCTCGTTGGACACGCGGAATACGGTTGCTGGCTTCTTCACTACTGTGTGCGTACACCTTATCATTTTGTTTGTTGTAGCTCTCTTCTACGGTAAAAATTTTTTCATCCGAAAAAAGAATTGCCCGATATTTTTTTCTTGCGTACCGATTCAACAAAGCGCGGCATCTCTTCAGTCTCAGGTCCATTAGACGAGCATTCAAACGATGTCCTGTTCTTTTTCGATATGCCCGAAGCCCTAAGTCTTCATTTAACACCCTTTTCACCGTGGTTCTGCTTAACCCCATCTGAAGGGCCAACAGTTTCTGCTTACGTTTGGGATTTCTTTGAATTCACGCCTTCACAGCTTTTATCACTGCTGGAGTCCTAACAGACCAAGGGCGACCACTTCTTGACCTGTCATCTACACTAGAGTCTTCATTGTATCGTTTGATGGTACGATAAACGAATCTTTTGGTTATATTCAAATTTTTCAGTATGTTAAAAATTTTAATAGGCGCGTAACCGCAACGATGCAACGCAATAACTGCAACACGGTCTTCTTTAAGCGTCAACTCCATATTTAAAAATAAGTAAAATTCTAAAAGTATACATTTTTATTTTCATGAACAATTCGAAATTTGAATAAACTTTTTTGTGGCCAGCATTCTAAAAGAAAAGTTTTTACTGTGTGACAATACTTATGACCTGACTAGTTATATTCTACAGCTATATTGCTGTTCGGAGTCAGCAAGGGAATAATTCGTTGGCTTAAAATAAACATATAGAAGCTAGGCTATAAAATAGATAAATACTCACATTTTTTTCAGCTTATTATCATATTCTAAACTCGATCAAAAATGGTGTATTTTTGTCCCCACGTTTACAAAAAAATGTTAATTATAATCATATTTCGAATACTACTGAAATTTATAATGAACATGACATAGTTAATAGATAAGTACAACTGGCGCTAATTCGTGTCACGTGCGATCAGTGTGTGCCACCACAGCTAATTCTTGAACGACGCGAGATCCCGTGCAAAGTACTGTAGTCTCTCCATTCCCTAATACTTAAATTTAAATTGAAAAATTGAAACGTCTCTGTGTTTACATATTATAGGATATTGTTAAATGAAGTATACACAGAACATCCATCATACTTAGCGTTGCACCAATAAACTTGAACCGAATTCGACCCCATAACACCGATTCGAAGCTCAAACAACGTAGATTAAGAGGAAACAAGCAATTACCAGACCTGCATCCTCTATAAAACCTTCTAACTACCAAATACAACAGTCTAGGAACAATAGAACTCTTTGTAATAGCCATTTGGTAACTGTAGAACAAATATTGATTTTTTTTACAATTCGTTTTAGAACATTCTGGAACTCGTATAAATACTAATAAATAATAATCTATAGAATATCTATATATTAATACGTGAAGCAAAAACTTTGTATCCTTTTTTACGAAAATTGCGCGGACGGAGGAGTATGAAATTTTCCACACTTAAAGAGAATATAGAGAAGAAGTGCACAGTGCTAATATTTTTTTAAAATAATGCATAAAAGATACATTAAATCAATAAAGAAAACGTTACACACACTACATACCATGAATTTGACGCACACATGCATGCATACTATTTATTGTCAAACTTTTGTTCTTGACGTCTGTTGTCAAATTGAGAATAGATTAAATATTGTTTGTCTTTGTTAATATTTTTTATAGTGTAGTCTTGGCGAAATTTGTGATTATAGAAGTATAAAATACAATCATAATAGTGTACAAACTTACAATTCCAATTAATTACAGTCGAATTTCGACTACTGCGGGACCTCTAGTAAAAAAAAAAGTGTGGTGTCGTGGGACACCGGATAGGAACGAAGTTCCTTATTATAAAAAAATTAAGTTCCATTCGAGGTATAAAGAAAATAAAACTGGAGGTTACGCAACAACCCACGGTCATTCGGTAACGTGCGAACTTATTGTGGTACACTTCATTCACGGTTGTTTGCATAAGAGTTAGTGTATTGCGCAAAGGAACGCTCTGAGGTCGTGGACAATGAATGATAAAAAATATGTTATTTTTTGTACGTTATTACAAAGTTAAGTCGTACACTGTGTGCATTACTAATAAGAATCTTACGTTACGGACGTTTTTTCCCGGTCAGGGTACCCCTCCCCATCGTCCCATAAGGAACTTCGTTCCAATAGTCAATATTTTCAAGTATTCGATACACTGAATGAGGTAATATCGGGTCTCTGGCTTCTTCAAAATGTGGCGACATTTCTAATAGTATTATCAACAACAGGAGTGGTCCTAAAACAGCTTGATCGATGATCAGTTTAAATTTAAAACACATCTATACATACATGGTTGATCCAATAGATTTTTAACAACCAACTCACATTTACACGCACAATTAACACAACGTATCATCATCAGAGATAACAGCGAAATGGACTAAAAATTTGTGAACATTTCCCCTTCGTTGAAAATATAGCGTAGGCATGTATCTACAATCACCCGGTTACCGAAATGACCAAGATAAAACTAACACACAAAAAAGGTTGTATTGAAACAATGATGCTCGTACCTGGACCAACAGATAAGGATCACAATGTGGACAACAGGAATGGTACTAAGTATTCAATATAAGCCAGGTTCGTAATTAAAGAAAAAAATGGCGATGAAGATCACTCGCAGATTCGAGAATAACTAAGTACATACTACAGTTTCTCTAAGCTTCCAGCTGATCGTAAATGGTAACCGTTCTGTATAGACGCTGCCAAATATGTCGCCATAGGGCCCGCCTGGTGGTATTGGAACCATTGGCATCAACAGCGTTAATATGACTATCGAAACACTCAACAGATCGCATCTCATCAGTAAAGTTCTTCTAAATTGCTTTTCACGATACATAATGTACACAAATGCTATTATGCTATAGTATGTCATCAATTAACCTGAGCCTTATACAAACTGTTGCATTCAATTTGCAGTATCAATGAGATTCGATAACCGCATAACACCAGGTGGGCTATGAGCTCGGTATACTTATACCGATATTTCTATACCAGTAAAATGATCGGTATTGTCGTTGGAATACCCAAATAGTAACAGATGCTACACTCGATTGAATCTTTCGTCGTTATTAAAAAACCCTTCACCGTCGTCCTTCGCAGTCACAATACCCGATACAAATCTGAGGCAATTGCGAAAGAAACATGTGCAAAACGTAATTGAACATCCCGTATGCTGTTTGCGCAACATATTGTAATCCGATACGGCGTGCTAAGGGATGACGATCCCTTGAGACAAGGAATTACCCTGTTTACTTTCCACTGGATCTAATGTAGCCGCGTGTACGTCTGTAGGATAGCCGGCTAGAGATTCAAGAGAGAGACTAGGAATACTATGATTCTATGTCACTCTGTCACTTGGTATAATGCAATTACCAGTTCATTGGCACTATATCGCAACTATAACCCCCGCAACTATAGTTTTTATTGCATAGATAGGTGGACGAGGTCACAGCCCACCTGGTATTACGTGGTTACCGGAACCCATAGACATCTACAACGTAAATGCCGCCGTCCACCTAGAGATATGAGTTTTAAGGTCTCAGTATAGTTACAACGGCTGCCCCACCCTTCAAACCGAAACGCATTACTGCTTCACGGCAGAAATAAGCAGGGTGGTGGTACCTAGCCGTGCGGACTCACAAGAGGTAATCACGCAAATTATAATTTTGCGGGTTTGATTTTTATTACAAGATTTTATTCCTTCACCGTGGAAGTCAATCGTGAGCATATTTTGTTAAGTACGTACCTAATTCATTAGAAAAAGATTCTTACACCGTTGCCTCGCTAGATACGAATGCACCGGGCGTCTTACCCTTTAGGCCACGACGACTTATAACAGCTCTCACCAGACAAACAATGATTCTATGTCACTTTATCACCTGGCATTATGCAATTACAAGTTTATTACCTCTATATCGTGAGCAGGTATTTGTCCGCAGCTATGACCCCTCTGTTGGGGGAATCACACGAAAAGGCTCTAAAACAATAGATTCAGGTTACGCTAATCTGCCTTGGTTCCAGTAACGAACATAATGAGAAGATGAGAATAATACGCAAGAACATAGGATCCAGAGTATCGCATCCACAAATCTGCAGGTAGTTCCAGCTGAAATGATGCTAAACTAGAAAATTAATACCATATCATAAACGCCAAAGATTACCTTAGCTTAGAGTCATTAAGGCGAAGGTTTATCTATTGCCGTGGACTGCAGACAAGTCCACGAACCACCTTCAACTAGACTTCGAATACAAAAATTCGTTATAAAAAAAACACTAGCAAAAACAAGAATGGATCGCTTTAATTTTGTAATGGCCCTTTTTAGCTACGCATCGCCCAGATGTGGATGGGATATTCTAATAGTAAAAGAAGAAAATTTCTTTAAATCGTAATAAGGCAACTAGTAAATAATATAATCAATAAATTCAAAAGCTCTTTTTGAACCTATTGCGCATTGCTATTACTGTCTCCTGTACAAATACTTTGTTTAAACTTATACTTCATAAATATATTTTAAAACAGAATACACTAAATTCAGATTCAATTTTACAGTTATCGAATATGATAATGCAAAAAAAATATATAACTTGAATTAGTACCAAAGAATGGCGATTTCACGCATAACCCACTCCTCAACAGGTAATCGCAAGCGCCATCGTAAAAATCTTTTTTTTTTTGCAACGCACCTGCGAAAAAGGAAAAAAAACTTCTTTAGGAACCCACAAAGGGCAGCGAACGTTCTGTTTTGACAAGCGGCGCCTTTACACATCTTCTGATATTCAAGGGTAATTGAATTGCCAAATAACAAGTTTTTGTGGTACATTTACCATTATTTGTTACTTTTTGTATTAAACTAAATCGAAACGGATTGGACGCGCAATACTTTTTCACTTAGAATAAAAAAAAGTAGTTTAACAACATGTTAGACGTTGGTGGATAAGTAGTAAAAGTATATAAATAAATACAAGTATGTATATACAAGTATATAAATAAAACTTAATAAATACATCTAACTTGCCATACCGAAATAAATTCTTAATAAAAATAGTGCATCTTATACATTGCTCAGTGAAGTTTTGTTAAAAGTCGAATTTAAGAAAAATACTGCTAAAATACACCACATTTCATAAACTTAATATGTAACATAAAATGTCTTCTTCATTATAATTTTACTTTTGAAAGTCTTTCAAACTGTCGAAAAGTTATAATAATCTCGTTTTTTTTTTCCAGAATTACAAATCTATCTATTTCGATTGAATAGATTTCTCGATTGCCATCGATTTGTGATAACACACAAACTTATGGGCCTCAAATATTTTTTACATCGTTCACATGGATAGACTCTGCCAACTTCTCAGTGGGTCGCGATTCCGATCTGACGGTAGATTCGGTGAAGCACTGCTCTTGCTCGGGCTGTTGTTAGCAAATTTTCTCAGATTGATTCCGTAAACGAACCTACCCGTCGGTGCTAACTTGGAATAGCCTCTCAGGCTATAAGTGAACAGTTAAGGAAAAAACTGCCTACCGTAATTATATTTCCATTACTTTCGTTACCGCCAATGACTCTATACAAGCTCAGCAGAGGTGAGACCTTTACAGAACTAGAAGGTACTTAGTAAAAACTGTCATTGCACTGCGGCTAAACGCAATCGTTTTAAATTATTTGGCCGAAGTCAACCTTAATTTTGATGCGGACAACGATATAGAAAAACGAAATGACATTATTGTCTCAAACAAACTCTCAAACTTCGTCTTTCTGTTGATACTACATACAAGATAACTACAGAAGGAGGTTACATCTGAGTCATTTCTTCGGTTCACTATTTTAATTCTACATCAATGGCAATTAGATTTTTATCTAAAAGCTCCTTAATCGTGTGAAAGTTTCAGGTGATATGCATCGGATAATGTCCGTGATTAACTATTTCAACATTTATTGTGTGCGGCCTGAGAATATTGTGGTTTTGGTTAGAAATCGCATTTGAAAATCAGTTCAATTTTATAATGTGTACGTAATTTGTTTAGAAATTGATGTGAAATGTATTATTTTTTTTTCGTTGTATTAATATACTTAGAAAGTACGCAAGGCCGTAATAAATATTGATGAGGAGAGTAGATTATTTGATTTATTTTAAAATTTCCGGGATTTTTGTGAGCATGTCCGGTATGCGTGGCATGTCACATTTAAAAGATTTGCCTCTAGACACCCACAGACACAGCCTACTGAGTTTCTCGCCGGATCTTCTCAGTGGGTCGCGTTTCCGATCCGGTGGTAGATTCTGCGAAGCACTGCTCTTGCTAGGGCCAGTGTTAGCAACACTCCGGTTTGAGCCACGTGAGCTCACCTTCATGTTAGGGCGAAGCTGAAATAGCCGCTCAAGGCTATCAGCATAGGTAGTTTTGAAGTTGTCGTGGCCTAAAAGATAAGACGTCTGGTGCATTCGTTTTGAAGCGATGCACCAGTGTTCAAATCTCGCAGGCGGGTACCAATTTTTCTAATTAAATACGTACTTAATAAATGTTCACGATTGACTTCCACGGTGAAGGAATAACATCATGTAATAAAAGTGAAACCCGCATAATTATAATTTGCGTAATTACTGGTGGTAGGACCTGCTGTGAGTCCGCGCGGGTAGGTACCACCGCCCTGCCTATTTCTGCCGTGAAGCGGAAATGCGTTTCGGTTCGAAGGGTGGGGCAGCCGTTGTAACTACATATACTGAGACCTTACAACTTATATCTCAAGGTGGGTGGCGCATTTACGTTGTAGATGTCTATGGGCTCCAGTAACCACTTAACACCAGGTGGGCTGTGAGCTCGTCCACCCATCTAAGCAATAAAAAAAAAAGGTAGGGAAAAAAACCTCTAGACAGTGTCGTCGGTCTGCGCCGACCTTCCTATAATGTTTCCCATTGCACACAGCGTTAGTCTAAAAACAAATTCAATTCATTCAAATGTTTATTGTGATTATATTTTTTCCGATCCCTTAAAACCAGTGTTGCCCTATAGATTCGGAGTCGAAATATCAACCGTGAGAATGGAATTCAAACTGCCACTGTTTATGGCGAAATCCATATCACGGCGCAGTCGATTTATTCAAATTTTTATAATTCATCCTCCCGGCAAGCCCAGGCGACCCTCAATTTACAAAGGAATCTGATAATCTGGTAGCTCGTGACCGCAGGAGACGCTCTAACTTGATTTTTTTTCCGAATTCTGTTACTACTGTCTGGAAGTTATTATGAAATTCTTTTCGACATTACAATTTATTTTTGTTGTTTTCTCATACATATGTACATATGCTTGCATTCAATTAATACATGCTACAATTACCTGTGTTTTGACTGTTCCAAATATGATTTTCGTGGTTTTTTTTTATTTTATGGTGCACATTTTCAATATAATTTTTATTAGTTACTTTTTACCTTATGATATTCTTATAAGAGTTTTAAGTGACTATATTCACGGGACACGATCTGAAAGTTGAAGTGCTTTATCCTGCGGCAATTGTCCAGCCTGTAGTCATTCACCATAAAACAATCGCAATTGACGTAATAAAACAAAACAATTATATACGATAATGTACTTTATGTATCGACGGGCACAACGTAGCTTTTTAATTGAACCCGCTCCTACATTAAAAAATACTATGACTTTGTATAGTTCGTCTTTGTATAGATTTAATTTCATGTGAAGTTTTAGAAAATTTAATTTTCGAAAACAACAAAAATTAATAATACATGATAGCAATTTTATTGGGTTTGTTAATTATGCCATAGAATTGACAAATAATTTTTTGATTACATCTTTGTTAATCATTGTACGATCATCGATCAATCAGTCGAATTCGTTTTAAGAACCAAAGAATTAGAAATATCGAAAGGTCAAAAGATCTTATTGAGTTCGAATTTTATATTGTTTCATTAACATTATGAATAAGTATCGTGATTATCTTTACTAGTTTTATTAGTTTTATTGTTTTCACTTAAAAGGATTACTTTTGTTAAATTAATTATTGTCTTTACTAAATAAAAACACTTTCTGTACACGATCGTACCTGATTCACACTCTCAAAGTTAAATAGTTTTGAGGGAGCTCATATAGAGTCCCTTCTTTATTTCGCCGTAAAGTCGTGTTTTATGTAATTAACACCACAGTTGAAACAATATAAATTTTATTGTTGTAGCGGTATAAACAATTCTAAGTAATTATATTACATTAGTTATTAAACACGTTATAAATTATTATATGTTTTAAATTTTTTAGCGGTAAAAAAAAGGTCCCGTGTCACAGACTATATTCTTTTTCCTTCTCGTGCGTTCCGGCTTACGCATCATATAAATGTGCGTTCTTAAACGAAACAGTTTCAAAATAATCTACATAAAAGCCAAATAACTCACCATCCTCCTAGTGTTTCTCGAAACCCATGTCTTACTGCTTACATTACACCAATTAGACACATTACAATTTGTAGCTTCCACAGTCACTTCGGGGCCAATACCAGGCATCCCTCACAGCTTCCTCCCTTACGAAACAAAGTCCCAATCATTGAAATGAACAACTCTCGATCACTTGTCGATCATTTGTCGATTGTAATATTGAAGCATCAAATTTTTTGTGTAAGTAATAGTGTGATTTTTACAAAGATATTCTCTCAGAGTATTGCGTGTTTCGCACTCCCGGGCCTTGTTCCCACAGAAACAGGTGGTACCGAACCTTAAATCCCGACCCTATTACCAAATTTAGTAATTTACCAATCAGATTTCAACAGACATTCATTATTGCAGTAAGACTTGTTGTGTTAGTAACATGTTTTTCTTCTTCTAAAACATTCACAATCAGAAAAATCTGTTAAGCGTTATTGAAACGATATAGGTATACATATCGACGCTTAAAAGGCAAACGTGACTAAGCGACAATAATTGCTTTGTACATAAATGATAGGCAATACCTAACCATATTCGATGCGCAAAAAAATTATATTTCTAGGTCTATTAAAATAATTTCAATCCTACAACTAGATTCGTTAAAATACAATTTTTTTCAGGTATTTCAACTTTAAATTAGTCTACTGTAAAGTTCACGCATTGTCGCTTAGTCACGTTTGCCTTTTAAGCGTCGATATATTAAATGTCTAAATGGCCAAAAATGCTGGCGTGCTCGCGTGTCGAACTCAAGCCGTGGTATTGGTGGCCTGAGGCGGATTCCCACCGAACTCGGGGCCCAGATGTACCCGGAGGACATTACGGCGGAGGTCACGACCACCTTACTCAATAATGGGTCGATTTAGTTTCGAACTTTCACGAATTATTACCGTTTATGTAATATTGAAGTGAAACATACTTTGTTATAATGTTGGCACAATAAGTATGAGAATTGAACCATATGTAATTTATGATATGTTATTGTTACGCCGGTAAGAGTAACGTCATCTATCGCTGAATAGCCGAACAATTGTCGAAGGATCTAGTAGCATCTAGAACGCTCTAAAAGTACAACGCCATCTATTGTCAGATAGCGAAAGCGAACCCCCAGCACGTAACATTATTATTACCAGGCTTACCACAAGCCGGGAGAAGTGGCGATTGCTCGTGAGGCGCATAACATCTGCCCCACTCTTTTTTTGGGAGGAATTCGTAAGACGACACCACTTCTTGGCCTCGGTAGGATAACCCTATAGAGTATAAGTCAAAACTTATCACAACCTCATTTTGGGTCCTCGCCCAAGCGTTTCATCTCGGTTGAAACAGATTAGAATAGATTAATTCCTTAGTATTGAACCCCTCTAAGTCTAAATACATGATACTAGGCAGTAAATCTCAGATAGCAAAGATTTTATCACTCGATCCTAAGGTGACTGTTTCGGGTAAGGAAATTGATCGGGTGGAGTTAGCATGCAGTTTGGGTTTGACAATTGATCCTGAATTGCGATTCGAGGCCCATATTACAAAGAATTTAAGAACTTGTTTTTACAGACTGAAGATTCTGTACTCGTTTAGACCGTACGTCAGTGTACCCATTAGGAAGTTGCTTATCGATAGTCTAGTTTTGTCGAAATTAAATTACTGTGATACTGTTTATGGTCCCTGTTTACTCTCGAGAACTGAAAAATTAATACAACGCATTCAAAATGCCTGTGCCAGGTATTGCTTTGACATTCCTGTAAGAGGACACATAACGCCCTATTTAAATGATCACAATATATTGAAAATGGCAGCTAGAAGAAGGTTGCACTTAGCAGTCTTACTATTTGGAGTGATTTCGACACATGAACCTAGGTACTTGTATGAGAAGTTAGATTGGAGAAGCACTCAGTACAGGTATGGCTCACGAGCTGCTGTTAAGCCATTGTTGACGCCCAAATATAAAACAGCTGCTTTTCGGGGAGCGTTTAAATACGCAGCTACGCATTGCTGGAACGATCTCCCACCACCTATTCGTCACATTGTAACAAAGCATGGCTTTATTAATCGTTTAAAATCATTTCTATTGGA
>NW_021011505.1:1409963-1461178 GCF_003987935.1 Bombyx mandarina | reverse complement strand
GTGGTTCTGCTTAACCCCATCTGAAGGGCCAACAGTTTCTGCTTACGTTTGGGATTTCTTTGAATTCGCGCCTTCACAGCTTTTATCACTGCTGGAGTCCTAACAGACCGAGGGCGACCACTTCTTGACCTGTCATCTACACTAGAGTCTTCATTGTATCGTTTGATGGTACGATAAACGAATCTTTTGGTTATATTCAAATTTTTCAGTATGTTAAAAATTTGAATTGGCGCGTAACCGCAACGATGCAACGCAATAACTGCAACACGGTCTTCTTTAAGCGTCCACTCCATATTTAAAAATGAGTAAAATTCTAAAAGTATACATTTTTATTTTCATGAACAATTCGAAATTCGAATTCAATAAGCTTTTTTGTGGCCAGCATTCTAAAAGAAAAGTTTTTACTGTGTGACAATACTTATGACCTGACTAGTTATATAGATAATAAGTACCATTTTTATAAAATGTAATTTGACTTTCAACTTATGCAGGAAGAGATATCTTATTTAGTATATTATTAATTAATTAAAAATTAAAAAAAATATCAAAATTCGTCAAAAAAATATGAAAAAAATGTGTTGTAAGATTGTGTTAACATCACAACGTAAATAAATAAATAATAATAAATAAATAAATGCCACCACCTATCATGAGATTTGAGGAAATCTTATAAATATTCGCAATCAAACATTTAGCCGAATATAATCAACCTTTAACGTATTAAATAGGAATAAACGCCAAAAAAATTGTTCAATTTTTTTTTAATTCATTAGTTGGTTGGACGATCTCACAGTCCACCTGATGTTAAGAGGTTATCCACCTCAAGACATAAGTTCTAAGGCCTCAGCTTTTACAGTACAACCGCTGCCCCACCCCACCTTCCAAATCGAAACGCATTACTGCTTCACGGCGACAATAGGCAGGGTGGTGGTACCTACCCGCGCGGACTCACAAAACGTCCTACCTCCTACCTAGTAATACTTGTATGTACCCCAAAAAATACTTTTGGTTCTTGTTTATTTATATATGAACTCTGACATTTTTTTTATTTTTTCTTATTTAATTTTTTTTAGGCCACAATGTTACTTGAGTTTGGCATGCAAGGACGGACGTTACGACGTGAAATTTTAATATTGTTTTCCTGAATTCAATTTTAATTTTCTTACGGAGCAATCGCGCGACTCATAATGCGCGCCAACAAAAAATTATGTATTTATTCACTTGAAATTGTTTTTCACATTTGGTATATTCTGTGTGCTTAGTGCGAGTTTTCTAACGTTCTCAAACACAAACTCAGCGGGCTGATCCTTAAGGTTAGGTGTACGTCGAACTCTTTGTCGAGTTCGACGAGTACGGTTACCGGGGTCCCTAAGCCTGCTCCTAGTGTTAGAGCCGAAGGCGTCTAAGACAAAGGTTATTGGATCTGAGGGATCCGTAAGGACGTGTGCACGCATTCAGCTCTGACACTAGGAGCAGATAGGGACCCCGGTAACCGTACTCGTCGAACTCGACAAAGAGGTCGACGTGCAACCTAACCCGTGCATCGGTCCACTGAGTTTCTCGCTGGATCGTCTCAGCGGGCTGCGATTCCGATCCGGTAGTATATTCATTCGTGAAGCAGCTGCTATTGAGTTGTTAGGTCTCCTTCGGAGGCACTCGGGCAGCTGTTAGCAAATCCCACCTCTCCTGGCTGAGCCTTTGCTCGCCCACTTGTCCTGGTGAAACTGGAAAGGCATCCGCCGCGCCACCAGTAATCCTTCAATCATAAAAAAAAATGAAGTCATTCGACGGTGTTAAAGGCACGTGAATACTTAAAACAAATCTAGCCTGCTCAGCCTGCTAACAAGTAGTCAAGGAATTACGAATACAAGTTTGAAAAATCGTGAAGAGGCTATAATATGTTGTTCAAAAAGGTTAAAGAATCTTGTGGTTAATACTGGAAATTGAGTAATTATCATTTAAAATGTTCTATCCTATCACAACACAGTGTTCTAACAGTAAATTTTAAGAATTACAATAATCTACGAGAAACAGAAGATGTATAATTAAAAAACAATATTAGATTTCATAAAAATTACAAATTCAATACATCATCAGAGTTCCGCAAAACCTCAGGCGTGATCTTGCTATCAAAAGCAAAGGACACAAGTTCAACATCATTGCAATGAGAAAAGCAACTTAAACACAAGTTACAAAGACGTTTTTTTCTTTAACTTAAGTGTAGATTATTTTTTGTCGAATCTTGTAGGTGTAATCCCGTTGTGGAAATCCAAAGAACCAACAACTGAGAAATCGTTACAAGAAAATCTGCTTAAAATGTAACGCGTTAAAGTTGATTCTAGCTCAAAAACGAACGGATTTGTGTAACGTTTTCTTGAAGCTACGTCGTATATTTTGGTTATAGTTTCAATTCCCAAATCGAAGTACAATAATAACTGTGCTAACACCGGTAGCGGATATACAAATCATTGTTTATCTTAAATCGAGATATCGAGGACATATTTTGTAGGCGGCTGCTGGTGATTTTTAATTTATTAGCCGATTTGGGTGGAACGAACTCATGGCCTACGTGACGGCTTCCAGATCTCGTACGTACACATCACAACGTGAATGCCCCACCCATATTGACCCTTCATGGGCCATAACGATCTGGGATGTATACAGGGTGTTCCAGAACTCAACGTCAAGCCGAAACAGGGTGACAGGATTGATTATAACCATCATGAGAAAAATAATGTAATGCATTTAAGAAAAACAGGAAAGCAGGATTTTAAAATGGTACAATACTTATTAATTTCAATAATTAATAGTGATTTCTAGGTTTTCTTAAATGCCCATAATTTCCAAACTGCATGGGATAGATTTATTTATTTATTTTTCTAATGATGGTTCAAATCAATCCTGTCACCCTGTTTCGGCTTAACGTTGAGCTCTGGGACACCCTGTATAAAAATAATAATTTAGATATCATTTTAATTGTAAATTTAAAGAAAAAATAATAATTTTGTAATCATTTAATTTCATTTTTTTCCGTTGCTTTATTCGCTGATAACCTAAGAGGTTATTCTAGCTACGCCCGTAATTTCGTATTATTCATGAATGTTGCCGGACTGAAAAATAATGACCTAATATAGAAGCGTTAAGAAAAATCTGCAAAAGAAACTGATAGTAAAAAAACCCTTTTCCCTATAAAACGACTCAGCATGCAGTCGAAGTATATATACTAATATGTAATTTTAGTACCCCATGTTATTCCTTCACAGTAGAAATATTTGTAAGCGTGCGTTGTGTGCTCTTAAGATGGGTGACATTCCGGTGGTCGCTCAAATGATGCTTGATATTTATATGGGCCCTCAGAAATCACATGGTTAATGCTTTATGAACAAAATTCAACTACCAAAATCTTTTTTTTTAATTTCATCAGCACGTGCCTAGCATAAAACCAACGAAATTTAGAACAACCATAGCTTAACAAACCGCAATAGGCAATGAGCTCCCTGCCTATCCACTTCCCACAGTTTTCGGACGTGCCATTCTCAAATCGAAACAATAACATATCAATAAACTTTCTATGAATTACATACGGAATGTATGCGTGACGATCCAAATGGTACTATGCTCCTTATTGTAAGCACGCTGGTCGCCTTGGGGCCTTTCTCACGAGACAATCGTAACGTCCAAGTATGTAATTTTAAATGACGCTATAAATCTTTCTTGTTACTATGAAGGGTACTAATAAATTTAGTAGTTTACGCGGCTAGATATTTTTGCCGCTCGGGAAATAAGAACAAAATCGTATGTAAAATCAAGAGATTAAGGAAAAATAGAAAGAAAAAGAAATTAGGAAAAAGATTAAGAAAAAAAAAGAGATTAAGGAAAATCTCCACGATATTTCCCGAGTAATAAGACATGTTCTTTTTTGAACGAGAAAAGTATTTAAAGGCTAGTATAGTTTTAAAAAAAATCCAATTATTTTAACTACATAATTATTATTGGATTAATAATCACTTATGTACACCAAACCGACTTATTGTTTGTCCCGAGCGTGGACAGCGTTCGTATCTTTATACAGTATTGCAATGCAAACTATAAATTTTATAAATAGCGTTTCATTATTACATTATGAACTATCGATATTTCGACCAACAAGATCTTTTTTGTCATCATCAACTTTCATATTTCCGCGCGCGTGTATATGGTACCTGCTATCCAAAAACCTATATAATATTATAATTGAAACGACGTTCTCTTTTAGAGTGGCTTGCGGCATCCCCACTGTGATGACTATGAGCTCTGACAACCGTGAACCGTGAGCTTACGTTTACCGATCAAGTCGAATAAAAATAATTATCTATCAATGTCGGTGCCAATTCAGAATAACGATTATTCCTCATTCACTATAATTATATTGAACCGAAACTCAAGATTCGCCTCTAACAGTAATAGGATATTAAATTTACTGGTGGTAGGCCGTCTTGTGAGTACTCACGGGTAGGTACCACCGACTGCACTGCCTATTTCTGCAGCGAGGCAGTAATGCGTTTCGGTTCGAAGGGTGTGGCAGTCGTTGTACTTTCAAAACGGAGACATTAGAACTCATATGCCAAGGTGTGTGGCGGCATTTATATTGTAAATGTCTACGGCCGCCGGTAACTTCTTAACCACACCAGATGGACCGTAAGCTCGTCCACCAATCTAAGCAATAAAAAATATTTAAGTATTAAAACATTAAATTCGTTAAATAGAATCGTGCCTCGGGCCCTTAAACTTAATGTTTCTAAAGGCTGGCGTGATTAGCAAGGAACTTTAAAAACTTTAAGGTGACAATTATTAGCCATTTTGAAGGTGATTTGTTGTTGTTTTTTTTCATTTGTCGTCTAAAAGAAATTTCGTGGAAATTAACGCACGCAAGCCACGACACAATAATCATGATCGTATTAAATAAATGACCGGCTGCAAATAAAAAGGGACACAGGTGATCGATTGTATACTTTTTTTTTAAATTATAATATGTCTTAACTTATAAAGTGGCAGTTTTATAATATGGGCCATTTGAAACGTTATTTATGTATGACTGGAAATTGCCAACGTCCATACCATGTTGAATACACCGGTTGTCGTCCGATCACCGAAGTCAAGCAACATCGGGCGTGGTCAGTACTTGGACGGGTGACTGGAAATTAATTCTAAGTTCAAATAAATTTTATTAAAAAAATATGAATGTAATTTTTCAGATCTACTCACTGACAAGCATTTCACTCGGGAGATCCGTCGACAAACTCAGTACCTAGGCTACCTTCTGCTTAAATTTGAAATATGCGTGTGGCTGCTTTCGTTTCGATCCCAGTATGTAGGTATATTCTTGGCGAAAAAAACCGTATTTTATTTATTTATTTTTATTTATTTATTAAGTTGCACCAACAAAGTGATCATCAATACAAAACATTGACAAATTGACAACAGTTCATGGCAGATGTCACCTCAATTATAGGTGCAATCGACAGTGCATTAACATCAAAATATATATATACAGCTAAGATTTGATTACATTTCATTCATTGCTTGCTTAAGATTAATTTAATTGGGAGATGATCCGCGACAGGTTTTTCCTGTAAGTAGTGAGGCAATTAGAAAAAACATCTATTTCACTTAAAATAAGTTCAGCGCAATCGGACAACTCCGAAGGAACATTGACGGAGACCGCGCTACCGTGGACATTATTGTAGTCCCAAAGGAAAAAATAAATCAACTTATTATTTCGTCATTTCACACAATACATTTACTTTATTCGTTAATACGAGTGTGCATTAACAGTTACAAGAAAGCACCGTAATCCGTACGTACACTCAAAGGTAGGCGGTGTTTGTGTGTGTAATTAGCGAAATATAAGAGGTAACAAAAGAAAAGTTTGATCCGAGCGATCCGCCCGCGGGTTTCGGTTTTGGCGCAAGTTATACGATTATAAAGAGTTTTACCATCAAATGTTGATCCTTAATGTAGTGTTACGCTTTTGGAGACTATGTGTCTCCAAAGAAGAGAAGTTGTTATTTTTTTATTGCCTGTGTAGGCAGACGAGCATACGGCCATACTGATGGTGAGTGGTTACCGTCGCTCATGGACATCAGCAATGCCAGGGGCAGAGCCAAACCGCTACCTACCGTTTCTTAGCCGTGAAGAACACATAAATGCTAGACAAGTATAACTAAAACTGCGAGATCGTCTGCGCTTCGTCCTTTAAGGTAGTTAGACAAGATCTGAGAGCTGTCTAAGAGCGATACGACGTTTTCGAAGCTGGTAATATAAACATCTAACTCAAGAAAACATTTAAAAAGTTGCTACTACTGTATATAAATAATTCGGTAGTGGTCGTAATAGCTCAAAGAGACTGAATTCCGGAAACCGTACCACGTTATTAATCACTCGCCCGATATCGTTAGAGTTAAAACCTTTGGAGTCGATGACTTGGGTCAAGCCTTATCGAGGCTGTCGGTACTGGCGGGAAAAAATGCAAATTGTCATAAGCCACGGGCGATTCACGAGCAGACATTCCCACAGTGAAGCGAACACGCCTCGGTAACGACAACAGAAAAATCTGTAAAATAAATGAATCAGTAAATAAATTTAAGCGAATAAGTCTGTAACAAAAAATACGTTTATTTTTTAAATCACCAGTTTAACCACATTAAAAAAAATATGTGAATGTTGAAAGTTTGAAAATGTCGGCATGAAAATCGGTGTATTTAAGTGATTATTTATTAATAAGAGTTTTCTCGAAACCTGGATATGAAGAGATGCTCGATTCTTCAAGCTAACCCATTGAAAAGATAGGATTGTTGCCGAAGAAAGAACCCTTTGTTGTAGCATCGCAATTACAAGGAGTAATTTCCGAGATTATAGGGTTTTTTTGTGGTCTATGCGCTAATGATTTAAAGAAGTCCGGCCTCGCGTGGAGTACTGCTCCCTAACACTAGCCACGGCTCCGTGAGGTCATTCCTCCAACTACACAAAAAAAATGAAGCTTCATAATTGAGGCCGTCAAAGCAATAGTGGCCTAACCCACAAGTCATATTCGTGCTTATGTATTGCAATTTATTTAAACAAAATAAATTTTGATGCAAAATCGAAATTATCGATAGACAGCAGATGCCTTTCTAAACATCATTTTAGCGCGTAATTTTTTGCCTACGAAGTATTGTAAAGGTAAATTTGAACCTCATTATCTCCATACTAACGATGGTAAGCTTAGGCCACTTTTGCGCTGACACGGCCTCAATTATAATGTCAAAAAGTTTTATTCGAACGTTACTTGCAGTACAGCGCTATAAGATAAAGTGTAGTGTACCACTGCCTCAATATTACCTTCAGATCGAGTTATGGTTACAATATGAAAACGAAACAAATTATATTTAAAGGTGCTTATTGCAAGTTAATGTATCAAGCGGACGAAGTTGAATAGACGAAGAGAACTGGATTAGCGCAGTGGTTCCAGGTAGTGTGGATGGATTCTCAGCTGACGGGTGGCGTGATGGTAAAACTGCAACGTATTACTTACTGCTTCATGGCAAAACAGGCAGGGTTACACATAGGTGCGGACTTAGAAGATGTTTATCAGTAAGAACCTACATTAACTCAGAGGTGAAATCAATATTCCACGCAAGACTGGAACTGGTAGAGCTCATATGGTTGCTGCTGCTCCTTGGATGTAGACCAAAAATTTATAGGTAAGAAATATCGTAAGCACGCATGAATAGCTAACGAATAAATAATCCCTTCTTTCTTTGCCTCAAAACTGTTCAGCGCCCCTGTTCGACAACCGTTATACAATATGATTGAGACCCCGAACTCATGTCCGATAGGTAACAGGATTCATATCATGTTGTCTGAAAACTCTGTTGCTAACTTACAGGAGGTGGACACAATAAAGCCAAAATCAGCCTGTTGCTTTAGTTCTATTGCATTAGGTACCAACACGTATCGGTTAATGGACCGTGTGATATCAAGTATCAAACAGTTCTATATATTTTATTTTATTTTATTTTATTATTGCTTAGAGGGGTGGACGAGCTCACAGCCCACCTGATGTTAAGTGGTTACTAGAGCCCATAGACATCTACAACGTAAATGCGCCACCCACCTTGAGATATAAGTTCTAAGGTCTCAATATAGTTACAACGGCTACCACACCCTTCAAACCGAAACGCATTACTGCTTCACGGCAGAAATAGGCGGAGTGGTGGTACCTACCCGTGCGGACTCACAAGTAGCCCTACCACCAGTAAAATCAAATCTGCCACCCCTCCTGGCTGGGCCCGTGCTCGCCCACCTGTCCTAATGAAACTGGAAAGACCTCCGGGCGACCAGTATTCCCTGCCTCTTAAAAAAAAGCAACATCTAACGATTGCATGTTACGGAATCACAAGTATAGAATCATAACGGACTCGGAATTTCAACTCAATAATTTAGCGGTAAAGCTAACGACGTAGCCATTTTAAAATAATATCCAACGAATTTCCCCTTCTAATGACAGTCAAAAGTTCACGTGAACGACTTTTGTATTGTGTGAAAGCACGTGAAATGCTAATTTATAAGAGATTAACCGAACGAGGTTGCTCTGGGCAATTTTTACGAGCCAACAATTGGTGTTTTCTTCGTTGATGACGGAAAATCGGATAATATCCTAGATACAGTACGCACGCCGTATGTGGTTTGCCAGATATTTGGTTTACATAAAGAAACTACACGCACGCCACCTAACGTGCGTTGTATATAGACATGGACTGCGCTTTAGTGGGTGGGGTCGCCAGCCACTCCCACAGATATACAGACTCATCAGTATATCCAGGAGAATCTACGCGTTTGCTCAATCTGTAGGAGCTATTATTAATCAATTAAATATTTTTTTAAGGTACAAATAAAAAATCTTTGTAAGTTAAATTAACATTTCCATCATAATCACTATCGTAGGTTTTGTAAGTGAATGCAACCTTTTTCAGGCACGTATTTACTTGCTAGGAGTAATTGAGACGTTTTAGTCCTAATTCTGGCTAAAGCTAAGCCCATTTCGGATTTATACCAGGTTGTACGCACTAGACTACTAATTTCTTTTGCCATCTGAATAAGCTAAGTAACTGACTTATATTATAAAAATACATACAACGGTATAGTGACAATGAATCTTAAGCAATTTAACGGCTATATAAACTTGTTTGAAAGGAAATTTATTTGACATAACAAGTATAATAGAGTGATGGATGCTGACAACAACAATTATTTGGTAAATATTAGAACTGCATATACTAGGAGCGAAGATACGTCAAGCAGTTATGGAATCTAGTTTTAAAGGTAAAACTTCCGTTGTACAATTTGAAAGTTGACCTCATGCCTCAAGTTTGGGTAACTCATATTCCGATATCTAAGAGTTCTGATAATATATACTTCTATATTATTATATATAATATAATATTATACAGAGGAAAGATTTGTTTGTTTGTTTGTATTTAATAGGCTCCGAAACTACTGAACCGATTTGAAAAATTCTTTCACTGTTTGGAAGCTACACTATTCCCGAGTGACAAGGGCTATAATTGTTTTTGGAAAAAATTACGGATCCTTACTAAAACTCCAATACGTAAAAAGTGTAAAAAACTTACCTAAAATATTTTTTACATCGTGTGCCCTGCGAAAACTATTGCTATTGATGATTGGTGGCGATTGATATTGATGATAGAATAAAATAATGTACTGCGACTTTGTAGAACACATTATTATTTACAAAAAGTGTCGCGACAGCATATTATTATGTCTAACTATTATAGTTATGCCGCAATAAGTGTTATTTTATTTAAAAAAATAAAACAACGTCAAATATCGTTGAAATTTTTGTTAAAGACCCTAGCGGAGCCGGAGCGGAGCCGGAGCCGAGCCGGAGCCGAGCCGGAGCCGGCCGCTAGTTGTTTATAATCTGACGAAGCGTGTTGCGGATAACAATATGTACTTTTAGGTTATTAAACTACCTTGCATTTTGATTTAATAAATAGTAATAATTAGATAGTTAACATATTGTTTAACACTAGATGAGATCAAAATTAAAAAAAATTAAGAGTTAACAATACTGCGACTATAAAAATAAGACTTAACGCTATTGCGATTTGGAAATGTTAAAAATACAAGTGTACAAGTGCCCAATGTGACACTATATTATAAATTTTCATATACATTAAAAACCTATTAAGAAAATCGAAATAAAGCCATCATTATCATGTCATTCATCATGAACAGTGGAGAAATAACTTAACTTCTATAGTTGGCTGAGTTGAGAACGCATCAATTGTTTTAAGGGCATGCGTCCATTTGTGTCGGTAATTTTGACATCCTGCTTCAGAACTAAAGGAAGTAGCCAGTGAAAGATGAATGGCGATATTATCCAAAAGGTAATCATTCAAAATATATCAATATTTAGTAAAAGATATTATTATTGGAATGAAGTTCCTTATGGGACGATGTGGAGGGGTACCCTAACCGGGAAAAAACGTCCGTAACGTAAGTTTATTAGTAATGTACGACTTAACTTTGTAATAACGTACAAAAAATAACATATTTTTTATCATTAATTGACCACGACCTCAGAGCGTTCGTTTGCGCAATACACTAACTCCTAAGCTAACAACCGTGAATGAAGTGTACCACAATAAGTTTGCACGTTACCGAATGACCGTGGGTTGTTGCGAAAGATCCAGTTTTATTTTCTTTATACCTCGAATAGAACTTAAAATTAATGTTTTTATAATAAGGAACTTCGTTCCTATCCGGTGCCCAAGGGAAACACCCCACATCTTTTTTTTAGTTAGGCATAGGTATTAGACGTTTTATCTTCGAGTAAGGAACCAAGTGGTACAAGACCGTGTGGGAGGCTACCAATGCGGTGAACCGACCAAATTAAAACTACAGTGGGAAGTCCCCTAAATGAGTGCAGTAGAATGGCCTCGAGCAGAGAGAGATAGCGGCACATCGTGATACGCATCAAGTCTGCCCCTTCCAACACTACGTGACGATCACGACCGCTCTTTCAAGAGTGACACGATTGAGAAGAAGGAACCAAGAAGGTTTTAAAACACCTCTTTTGTAATTCTGGCGTTCAAAATAGCGCATATACCAATTTTACACGTAGCTAAATCATGTTCACTAATGACTTACAAAATCAAGAAATAATGCCGTTTAATAAAAATGAAGCCGGCAAAAATTAAAATTTGCGTAATTACGAAATGGTTCCGGTTTCAAAATTGAGGCTGTCCTTATACCATACAATTGAGACTACTCAATCTACTGCTGATAGATAAAATAAATGCGTACTTAATATTATTTAGTGGTTCTCTACAGTTTAACGCCATCATAGCTGCATCCAAGATGATGGGAGCAGGAAGCGGCGTCTCAGAGACATGCAGACTAATTAATGCTAATAGATTAATAGCTTAAAAACACCCGCATCGTACACAGTACTTACTCACCATTAAAACTTCGCATTAGATACTGATGATCGATTTGTCACGAGCCATTCAATGTATTCTTTTTGGGGCGCGTAATTGCGTTATGAAGCCTGACCGTTTTGTTACTTTATAAACTTCGAGCAAAGTGGTAGGACCTCTTGTAAGTCTGCGCAGGTAAGTACCACCCGCCTATTTCTGCCGTGAAGCAGTAATGCGTTTCGGTTTGAAGGGTGGGGCAGCCGTGGTTACTATACTTGAGACCTTAGAATTTATACCTCAAGGTGGGTGGCGCATTTACGTTGTAAATGTCTATGGGCTCCAGTAACCACTTAACACCAGGTGGGATGTGAGCTGGTCCACCCATCTAAGCAATAAAAAAAAAACAGAATGCTCTAGTTGTTATAGGACCGTAACGTTAATATTTGCTTACTATGGTTGCGTTCGTTTTATTAGATTTATATTCTGTGAACCCTCACTGCTCAATTTAACCCAAAGTATCTAGAAGATGTCTCGCGCTCCGTTGAGACTGGCGGAATCTCGACGCGTCAATAAATTTTAAATTAGCGTTAGATACTATACATTTCATGCAATTTTTCGTAGTTCTTTCGTTGCTATCGTCAACCTATCCATGTTTTCAAGAATAATACTAATGCAGCCATTGTTGTTAAGACTACAAAATTTTCCAATATCAAATAAAATTCACTCACTATAAAGTAAGAAGCAAGGTTTGAAAGAAATCACAAAACTCTTGCGGTACTAAATGAATGCACCAAAAAAGTCTCCGTCGAAGTTTTGTTTACCTCAAACATTATTGATACATACACGATCTCAATAACTTGATATCAGATTGATAACAAAGCCGAACGCTTCACAGCCGTGCCGTCGATAAGCCAATCAAAATCTATACTATCTATACTAATATATAAATCTACAGTGGTTTTTACGGATGTTCCGTAGTAACTACTGAACCATGCTTCCGATAAAACTTGGTATCCGTGTAGAAAATACATGTACTTAATGGATAGTCTAATATTTATATGAGTGTTGGACTCCCTAATAATAATGACAATAAATTAATAATGTTAATTTTAAATGCCCAGCGAAGCGGGCGAGTACGGCTAGAAACTTATAATAACAAGAAGATATAGTGACGTCAAACGAAACTATGATTTTTTACAGAAACTAACGATGACAAAAATAAGAATTTTTTTTAAAAAAGCAAACAAATTTGGTTCTCACAGCTTAATACATAATCACAACTCCCAATAAACGAAGGTCCTGGGAAAGTCTCTGGCTTCGGATGTTTGTCCGGCCAAACAAAAAGGTGTCGACGTGTTACCGATTTTCATGTAGACCTATTACCGAATGGATTTATTTGTATAATAATGTTTGTCCGGTTTCGGAAACGTAGGGAAAGCAAACAACAGGAGCGTAGGTGAAGGGTCAAGAGCTCGTAAACACGTGTAGGCCGGGCATGAGAAAACGTGAGCATTCGAAAACTTTATTTCTTATTCGTCCAATGAGCAATCGATTTTGAAATCGAAGTGCAATCCAGTAATTCAACAAATCCATTTTTTTAAAATCATTCAGCAGTCATTGTCATTGGAACATTGGAGCGATATGCGCTTCAATTTGAGTATAAGGACCACTCTGTTTAGAGCACAATAAAAACTGCGACATATTCTCTATAATTTATGTAGATTTCTCGTAAATCGTACGTGAGTCGTAGTACGTCTATCCTCGGCTCAATAGTGGTAGCTATCACAGAACAGAAGCTATTTGACAGATACCTGATTCACTACATTTTCAAGATCAACTTTGACATAAACAAACTCCAGACAATACCATTCGGACCGCCTATCTGCAGAGTAATTTCATCCGCTCATTATAAGATCTTACCTATTTTTTTTGTCCTACCTAAGCTAATAGCCTTGAGAGGCTATTTCAGCGTAACCTTAACTAGTAGGTGAGCTCACGGGGCTCAAACCTGACGACGTTGCTAACACGAACCCTAGCAAGAGCCGTGCTTCGCAGAATCTACCACCGGATCGGAATCGCGACCCACTGAGAAGATCCGGCGAGAAACTCAGTGGGCTGTGTCTGTGGGTGATCTTACCGTTTTCGTTTATCTCAATGGCTCCAATTACAACTTTACACCAGATGTCTTGCTCTGTCATCTTAGTTTGGCCACCATCGCGCATAAAAGAAATGCCTGATGCACAACCAAGCCACTAGTTACTGCTGAGAACTTCCTCGAGTCTCGGATATGTCACATAGTGGGAGGAAAGCACATTCGTAAGCTTGATAATTCGCTGCAAAAATCTCTTGAAACGTACTGTGAGTGAACACAGTAGCTCTATGACCGTATGGCCCTAAAGGATCAGCTATTTGTAATCAAAACTTCTAACTTAAAGTTCAATGTAAAAAATGTTTTTCGTCTCTCCGTACGTAGTCGCTCAAATCGGAAACAAAATCAACAATGTAATGAAGGGGCGATGAGGAGTAGGCGGGTCCGCTTTCTGTCCGTGAGAAAAATTTTCTTATTTTTTCTATTTTTACCATGAAGTGATATCGAGCTTGTCTCTTGCGATATGTCGTAAGTACAGTAATGCGCGCACAATCAACTTTGTTAACAACATTCATGAAATTGTCACTGCGAAATAGTAGTTAAGCTTAATAATTACTCTTAAATTGTTCATTTAGGAACCGGCCTTATAATAAAATTTATTCATGCGAACCTTGGGTACGGTACTGTAATTACTAAAAATAAATTTAGTTTGGTTCGCAATTATATTATACGTAACGTGAAAAAATCAAAAAACTTAATAATGTTATGAGAAAATTTGCCTACAATATATAAATCAAATGTATCCCTAAAATTAATGCAAGTGTAAGAGTCCCAAGAAATTTATTTCATAGGTAACGTTAATCACTCGGTATTTCGTTTATAACATTATTTATGTTATGTGTCTCGAAAATCAAAAACATTGTTGGTCAGATATGGTTTTACGTGGTTTTAGCGGTCATGAGCCACGGGATCCAATAGAGATTCCCAATTGAAGTCAATGTCCTTCCTTTTAACGATGTTAGCTTCTGTATTCTGGTTGCGTTTATTAATATCTCCTGATTTTTCGGTACTGAATTACAGAAAAAAATTCTAGTATGTGGCCGTTATTTCTGGAAAATTCACTTTTTGCAAATAAAATGCTCAAATGCCAAATTAGAGTTCGGCTAGATGCTCCTTGCAACTATATGCGTACTAATTCCTTTCTACCTTTAGATATCATATCATATCTCACAAAGCTGGTCCATTTATGTTGACACAAACAATTTTTTTATCATATCATCATCAGCCCTTTTTAATTGCATCTCAACATACCTAAAAAGTGTAATCTCTTTACTTTGGAATTCATTTTTGAACTAATTATACTCTTGCTGCGCCATCTATAGGTGGTAAGGTCTAAAAAATGTACGCCTAACAAGATCCCAAGCGTTTCGTAAACATATAATGAGTTAGGCGGTGGAGGACCCTCGCCGCGAATGCGCGCTCTCTAATTAGGCGGAACGCGGCGGGCACCGATTGATTCCGCCGCTGTCATTTCTTATTTATTACTTTTCTTATTAATCTGTGGGGTAAATAAAACATGGATGTTCTTTTGTTTAAATCTACTGAAATAAATTGTGTTTCGAATGATCCGTATTAGATGTAGTTGCAGTCCTACTAATTTAAAACCGGTGTTTTTTTTATTTTATTTTGTTATTGGTTATTTAATTTTTTTAATGCCCTTGTAGGCAGACGGGAAAACGGCCCACCTGATGGTGAGTGGTTACTGTAGCCCTTGGACGTCAACGATGCCAGGACAAGGCCAAGCCACCGCCTACTGTGAAAAAAGTTAAAATGGAATAAAGGTAAAAGTAACAAAATATTTTTCATTGGACAAAGACCATTCTTGTTTTTCTATTTGTTGATGGCGTCACATATTCACGGCCCGCTCAGTGTTAAGTGGCTTTCAGTGCCACTATAACGTCTCACTTCTATCACAGCAGCAGCATTATTAAACATTATTTCTGGAGTTATGTCTCTTTGATCATCACTACACAGTATAAAACAAAGTCGCTTTCTCTGTCCCTATACCTGTCTGTCCCTATGTATGCTTAAATCTTTAAAACTACACAACGGATTTTGATGCGGTTTTTTTTAATAGATAGAGTGATTGAAGAGGAAGGTTCATATGTATAATAACATCCATTAAATAGAGGAGAAATCAATAATAAATTACAGTTTCCGAAGCGAAACGAGGGCGGGTCGCTAGTATAATACAAATGTACGCAAACGCGCTATCCACGTAAATGTAGCGTACGAACTCCACTGGCGCCGCGTTTTTGACGTATGATTTAAAGAACCCGAGCGTTGAGTCTCTTACCTTTTACGTTTAAGTGTATTTTTTCTTCCTCAAAAACATCACCTGTTTACGACAGCCACGATTTATATTAACAGGGCTACCACCTTCAACAAAAGATTAACTAACTTTTATTTTTATTTTTCCAACGGATCGTTTATGCTGAACCCTCGATATAAAGGTTTGGATACATATGGGAAATGGTAACTCTTCCTAGTGTACTGTATAGAAAATGGTTCAAAACTATTTACCTGCAATAACATTTTCGATGTGGATTTGCGGGTTGATGCTTGGTACTCAATCATGCGAAATCGATTCAATGGTTTTGATTAAATTTCGCATAGAGCTTAGATTATAACCTGGATTGTCACAATTTTTTTTATCGCCCTTGTAGGCAGAAGACCATACGGTCCACCTGATGGTGAGTGGTTACCGTCACCTATGGACTTCAGCAATGCCAGGAGTGGAGCCAAGCCACTGCCTACCGTTAAGTACTCTCCACAAGCCTTGTTTAAAAAAGGACATATCATAGCGCTCGAGAAACACCATGGAGGAGAGCTCATTCTAAAGTCGGACGGTACGGGGCAAAAAAGATCTCTGGAAACGCACTGTGGATGACCGCAGTGGCCCCAGGTAGTATGGATGAACTCTACTCCGTTGGCGGGCGGTGCGATGGTAAAAACGAGATGATGGGTCATCTTAAACAATTTGTTTTTTATCACGGTAAATATGATAACTCGGGGGACGCCAGGTACATCTGCTGTAATAAACACGACATTGTGCCCGCTGGTTTGTGATTTACGTAGCAGCAGATCTACAAATCGTTTGGTAGTTTATGGACCAGACAGTGACCCCCGTCCGGGCGTAGCTAGAATGGGCCCTTAGGCTACAAGAAAGTAGGTACGGAGAACAAAAAAAAACTAATGACCTCGGAATATGTTATATTTTTTTATTGCCCTTGTAGGCTGACGACCACACCGCCTACCTGATTGTGAGTGGTTACCGTCGCCCAGGGACTTCAGCAATGTCAGGGGCAGAGCCAAGCCGCTGCCTACCGCTTAATACTCTCCACAAGCCTCGTTTGAAGAAGGACATGTCATAGCGCTCGAGAAACACCGTCCAGGAGAGCTCATTCCATAGCCGGAATGTGTTTCTTACTCTCTGAGTTACGTGAATCAACCATTGAATTGCGTGTCACGTTTGTTTTGTTTTTTTTTTAAATATATTATTTATGTTAGAGATTAATTAGATTGGTTTTTAAATGAGCGACAAGCCCACTGGTGTCGATTACTGGAACCCGGAGATAACTGAATTGACAATTCGTGTTTTGTGGTGAATATGTCATCATGAAGAACAATTTGTAAGTTGCAGTGATATCGAGCGTACCTCAGAACCAAATTGCCACATGTCGCAATTCAATATCAGTTTCAAACTACAATATCTTAATGTAAATCAGATTGGAAACCACGAATTTGTGAATAGATCATCCCTTACAAAAATTAAAAATAGTAACAACATTTTATGTGTAATTTCAAAGATAAATGGAACTGATAAAATGATGTTTTTTGAAAGAAAATCGAAACAATTACATCACATATTATTTCGAAGTTTTCGCCTTATCGTAATCGTAATCAATTATGTATCGATATATTTATACAACTATTGGTATAATGGTAATTGTAAACATGGTAATTCTAATACATAATGGCTATAACCGTTAGATTATGTTTAGATCAAACGGGTCAGCATTCTGAGCACTGACCTTAGATCTGTTCACGTGGTGCTAACGGTTTCAAGCCCACGCAGTTTTGCCATTGGGGTCCTCTTTAAAACAATTCAGATCTAAAATATACCCGGGTATTTTGTTTGTTAGAACTCACAGATTATCTGTGTTAGAACTGAACTTGTTACAACGCATATTAATATTACTGTAAAGAATAGACTTGACAGAATTACATTAAAATTTGTAAAAACGTACATAAATAAAACGCGAATGCGAAGAAAGATTAAATGAGGCCGTCAGCGCAAAAGTGAGCTAGCCCACAATTTTTTATATTCAGACTAATATGTATCTTGGAATTCACATAAAATATAATAAACTTTGATGCAAAACCTGCCTATCCATAGTTTCACCCATAGATAACAGATGGCTTTGTAAACATTATTTTTGCGCGTATTGTTTTTTTTTTTTGCCTACTCAAATTAAAAGTAATGATAAATTAAACCTCATTGCTCCATATTAACTATGGTAAGTTTAGGCCACTTTTGCGCTGACGGCCTCAAATGTGGTTATGACAAAAAACACAGATGTACCTACTCTTCATTCATTAAGAAAAATGAGCTGTAATATTAACGTGTTTTTGCGTTTTATTTAAATACTAGCGACCCGCCCTCGCTTCGCTTCGGAAACATTAAAACACACATGAAACCAAAAAAAATATATAAAAAAAAGTAGCCTATGTTCATCAGGGACAATGTCGGCTTCTAATGGAAAAAGAATTTTTCAAATCGGTCCAGTAGTTTCGGAGCCTATTCGAAATAAACAAACAAACAAACAAATATTTCCTCTTTATAATATTAGTATAGACTAGTGGTCCCGCAGTAGCCGAAATTCGATTATAATTACAGTCAAAATCTGTTATAACGACATCGAAGGGACTGCTCATATTCAGTCGTAAAAACCGATAGTCGTAAAAACCGGTGATGTTTAATGTGTATCACGCAAGTACAAACAAATCTATAGGGAATTATTGGAAAAATATACAGTCAAAACCGTTTACTGCGACATCGTTTAGAACAACATGCCGGTTATAACAACCTAGAATAAAGGTCCCGGCTGAATGCCATATGACCGCCTTATTAAAAACATTGCTTTCTACGACATTGCTTATAACGACATACCTCATAAAACGACCACATTTAACTAATATTTCGGAGAATTAGATCTGTTAGAACGACCGGCTAAGCTGTATTGTAAACAATTTGAATAGGTATCCACTTTTGTCTTCAATGGCTATTAAAATCAGGAAAGAAAACAATAGGTTTTAGTTTAGTGTAGTTAGTTAGAAACAAAACACTTGCATGCAGTAGAGTCAAAGATCGCTTCTTCATATCTCTTCAGTTAGTTTATTACTTATCTATACACAAGACGCACCAAAACTTTGTGGAGTTATTCGTGAAACTTTCAAAATGTCGCAAAGAAAAAGAAAACAAATTAATATTGAAGAAAAATTGCGTATTATGTAAATATATTTTTCCAATAATTTCCTATCGATTTATTTGTACTTGCACGATACACATTAAGCATCACCGGTTGTTACGACTATCGGTTTTTACGACTGAATATCAGCAGTCCCTTCGATGTCGTTATAACAGATTTTGACTGTATTTACATAATACGCGATTTTTCTTCAATATTCAATTGTTTTCTTTTTCTTTGCGACATTTTGAAAGTTTCACGAATAAATCCACAAAGTTTTGGTAAGTAACCACTTAACACCAGATGGGCTGTGAGCTCGTCCACCTATTAAAGCAATAAAAAAAAATCCATGGTTAATAAAATTTCAACGTGTAAAAATGTCTCTCGTTTTATTCTATTTTTATTTTGCAAATATAATTTGCCGTACTTCTTAATCCGCATATGGTAAACACGTAAGGCCAGCGATGCAATCTCTACATATAAATAAAATTGGGGTGTCCGTTTGTAATATTGAAATAACTGCGTTTTAAAACAAGCAGATGAATATACCTATATATGGTTCATACACCGAAATAATATTTTTTACAATTTTTGTCTGTCTGTCTGTCGGTTTGTTCCGGACTCCGGTTAATCTCTGGAACGGCTGGACCGATTTTGGCCGAGACTTTCACTGATAGGTAGCTGATGGTATATCGAGTAATCTAGGCTACTTTTTTAGACTAGCTACGCCCCGCGACGTCACCCGCGGTACGACAATAACCGTGGGTAACATCGCGGGACTCAGCTATCAATAATAAAATTTAATGTTTCCGAAGCGAAGCGAGGGCGGGTCGCTAGTCGTAATATACAAAAGAAATAAAAAAACTAATAAAAAAAATTGATAAAAGACGCACATGCGAGGCGAGTTTGCACGAGGTGTGCTCGAATTGTAATGTTTAGTTGAGACGATAATGTAGCTACAAGTCTTATGATATTTAAATAATAACAAAAAAATACAAAAAACAAAAAACATGACTGTGCGCAAATCACACGTGGTAGAAATGAAACCCTACACGTCATTACTGATCCTCCCGATCCATTCAAGCACCGGTCACCGTCCTCGCCGAATCCGTCGCTTGCAACGAAGGGCTCGACGAGTATATTAACCTGTAGACACAGCCCACTGAGTTTCTCGCCGGATCCTCTCAGTGGGTCGCGTTTCCGATCCAGTGGTAGATTCCGCGAAGCACTGCTCTTGCTAGTGCCAGTGCTAGCAACACTTCCGGTTTGAGCCCCGAGAGCTCACCTACACGCTAGAGTAACGCTGAAATATCCTCCTCTAGCATAGGTAGGAAAAAAAAGGAGTAAACCTTCAAAAATTTTAGCTTCAAGATAATGAGACGAATGTAAAATTTCGGGAAGAGGATAATTGTAGGTTTTATTAATGATCATAGTGATACAAAGTTTGATAATTATTTTACATTTTATTCGTATATATTAAATATATTTATTCAGAATATATATACAAATAAAAAAAAGTTCATTAATATTGGAACAAACAATGCAAAAAACTTTCGAGATCATTCTAAAACTTGCACGAAAAACAATGTTCAGATCATCAACAAAAAACACCGAACTTATCTTCGGACAGATCCGTCGACACGCATACCTCGTTTACAATAAAAACAATTTTCGGAACAACGCACCTGTTTGTTCGATCAGGTGTTCAGAATACACCCTCCGCACAGACCCTCTACATGTATTATTAACATACACGCTACCGAATCAAATTGTACGTTATACATTGCTGCATAATATAGAATGTTCTAAGATCATAGTAAGAGCTACTGTACCTTACTTTTTGTTGCCATTGAAAGCAGACTAACTATCAATACACCTATTGCTCAAAAACAATGAAGTCGATTAACTGCGGAATTTCTATACCACATTTGAAAGAAGACACATCATAGCACTCGGGAAGAGGAAGCGCCATAGATTGAAATCCTACGGTCATTATTGAGTCGTGGATCGAATTTTGAAACGCACTGTAAATGCGGTCGCAATTCCAATATTTGGCAAGTACAAATCCGTGAAACGCATTTTGTTTTTTTTGTTTTGTCCATTCTTTTTCTTATAACGTATGTATAGATATATTGTATTTATTAGCAACTGCTAATAGGTTGCAAATAATGTTTTTACATTTATCTTACTAATGATATGGCCACTTTTTTTTTATTCCTACCTGTGCTGATAGCCTTGAGAGGCTACTTCAGCTTCACCCTAACGTGTTTAGTTGAGCTCACGGGGCTGAAACCGGAGTGTTGCTAACACTGATCCTAGCAAGAGCAGTGCTTCGCAGAATCTACCACCGTATTGGAAACGCGACCCACTGAGAAGATCCGGCGAGAAACTCAGTGGACTGTGTCTATGGGTTAATTCGCTCGTCGAGCCCTTCGTCGCAAGCGACGGATTCGACGACGACGGTGACCGGTGCTTGTGGTGCCTAAAAGAACCGTTAATGGCTCAGGAGGATCCGTAATGACGTGCTTTGGGCGACGTCGACGGTTTACCATTCGGTCTACAGTATCGGGTATGTAGTTTCCAGCAGCCACGGCAAGAGGGTTCTCATGTCCTGCCACCTTCTCAAGATGAATGGCCACATGGCTGACGCGATGCAGCAGTTATGGGCCCCAGCCACTATAATTTAATTTAAAAAAAACAAATGCAAGTCAAGATACGTTTTCAGTATAATATTATTAACAGCAATGTATGCTGCGCAAAACTTTGAAACCGTGCCAAATGTGTCTGGAATAAATTCGGTATCGTTTATTAATATTTTGACACGGTAGTCTGTTATTATAAATTACGCTATTTTGTTCTTTATATTTCATGACAATGAAATAAAAACATTACATGACAGCGACACGATAAACTATATCTTCGACACAAAACAAAGCATATTCAGACGGTTACGAACATGAATTAATTTATTTATTTATTTTCTTTATTGCCCATTGTTGGCAGACGAGCATACGACCCACCTGATGGTGAGTGGTAACCGTCGCCCGTGGACTTCAGCAATGCCAGGGGCAGAGCCAAGCCGCTGCCTAAAAAGCAACACTATCAACACTTGTTTCTATCTTAACCAGAGAACAGGCCGTTTTCTTCTAGTATTGAACTATCAACCTGCCTTATTGGGCGTACCACGTTCTGTCAGCTAGCTCGGGTGAGTCCCACCATCATGCCTGTTTTAGCTACGAAACATAGATGCGTACCGGATCGAAGTGCGGAATAGCGGTTTTTCTTCGCGATTCGACCCAGGACTCGTGGCGGAGGGCAGAATTCACATTATGATGTCTATGGACCCTGATAATCGCTCTATACCGGATAGGCCATGATATCGTCTACCCATATACAAAATTTGTAAGCATACCTAATGTTAAAAATTGCAATGTTTTTGAAAATAGAAGTAAATAGAACAGAGCTGATTTTTTTATCTATTTTTTAATGTAGCTTGAATGGGGCTTTTTGGCGTGAACGCGAAGAGCGAAGTTGTGAGAATTGTTTTATTTTGTCTATTTATTATTTCTTTTTTTGTAGCAACGGTGGTTTATTAACTGTTTGGTGTCTGTGAAAGTGCACAAATGTGGGAAAATGAAATAGAACCGCTGGACGTAGCTTCTCGGTATGCTCCAAAAAGTCCACTGAAAAAGTCTCAATGGATAACCACGTGCCAACCAACATAATATTGATAATGGTATTATGATATTCTAAAGTATTTTCTTCGCAAGTCGTAAACAAGCTGCTACCCTCAGCTTTTTAATCTCGCGCTATTTATTGTCTACATATCATTTCATTGACATTGTCAATATATTTTATTGCCATTATAGTCTTTAGTGAAGCCACAAAAACTGCAGAGTATTCGGAAAAGTCAGAAAGAATGTAATGACAACAAACATGCGATATTAAACCGTAAAACCGGTTCTAATTATTATGTTATAAATTTACTTCGATGGACATTATTGTCACTTATTTTATCAGAAAAAAAAAATACTCAAAAATAAAAATGCTGTAGTTAAAATAAACAAAAAACACGTACCTACGAATGATTGAAAAGAACATAAAAACGAATAATACTAACCTATAATCTTACTAGTGAGATCTATAAATTGCACTTAATCATTTTCCGTCTTTTTCCCGCGTATGGTATAAACGCATAGCAATGACAGAGATGGCGAACTAAATTACTTTCCCCACCGAGTCTAGACCACAGAAGTTCGTCAGCTGTTTGCAAGGTGCACCCACAACTGTGTGTATAGATCTTTATTTATTTATTTTTCGTTTTCAGCCACACTCTTAATACAGCTTGCGACTCGAATCTAGACGATCTAGATATTCTTATTATAATAAATAATTCTGTTAGTTTCAGTAATTATCATCAGTGTAATTAATGTTTTCTCGGGTGCAATGTAAAATGCAAGCAATTTTAACAATGTTTTTATCATATCGACCTCTGTTTATCAATGTTACTTCAACATCAACCAACAGATGGGGTGTGGTTTTTCATCATGATAACGCTAGACTTCACACACCTTTAGCCACTCAGCAAAAATTAAGAGAACTTGGCTGGGAAGTGTTAGTGCATCCGCCGTATAGCCCTGACCTTGCACCTTCAGATTTCCACCTGTTTCGGTCTCTTAAGAATTCTTTAGGCAGTGTCAGGTTAACATCACGAGAGAACGGCCAAAACCAATTGTCGCGGTATTTTGATCGGAAGCCCCAAAATTTCTATAGCAATGGGATCATGTCCCACCTACAAAATGGCAAAAAGTTATCGAACAAAATTGTACCTATATACTTTAGTTATATGTATGTAAAGAAAGTCTTGTTCCTTTCTTTAATTTGAATTATGTCACGCATGCGCTGTTGACATGGAACGTGCTGGAACGTCCGCGCATGTGTTGTAAAGTCGAAAAGCCTTGACAGAGAAACAATATGTCATTTCGTAAAATTTTAATAAAATTAATTTCTATTTAGATAACAATAGATTATAAAATACACTTTAAATATCGTTTCTTTGTTCTTTCAGAGCAACACATTGAAGTTTTTATTTTAATAATACAACATTAATTATATAAGAAGCTTAATAATCTTATATGTAAATAAACTATATTAAAAAAGGTTGTGAATTTTTTTAAGAAATGCGAAGAAACTTTTTTCCCAACCTATTATGTCGTGTTATGCGAAACCGTGTTGTGTGAGACTAGAAGCCAAGCACAGCTTTTACTGGTGGTAGGACCTCTTGTGGTCCGCGCGGGTAGGTACCACCGCCCTGCCTATTTCTGCCGTGAAGCAGTAATGCGTTTCGGTTTGAAGGGTGGGGCAGCCGTTATAACTATACTGAGACCTTAGAACTCTTATCTCGAGGTGGGTGGCGCATTTACGTTGTAGATATCTATGGGCTCCAGTACCCACTTAGCACCAGGTGGGCTGTGAGCTCGTCCACCCATCTAAGCAATAAAAAAAAGTATCGTAATTTTTCTGAATGAAACATCACAATTATGCGTGTCTGTATTATTTTACCTTATTATACATAAAAAAACAAGCAGTAAAATTTCAGTTGTTTCATATATTGTGTGTTCATAGTGTACAATGCAATTTTTTTCATAATTTTAAACAAAAATCTCTTTTTCGTGTTGTAAAAGTCCATGTTATAAGAGGGTTTTGGGGATTTTTTCTTTTCGTGTTAGAGTAGAATCGTGTTGTAAAAATACAGTATTATAGATAGCGTTACCTGTACTCTTGTTTCTTTTCGGAACTGAAGTATTATTTGAGTCGTCTATTATCAAAGGTGGCAATCTGTGCATTTGGACAAAAAAAATGTTATTGATATGGCAATACAGATTGATTTGAATATCAATCGTCTCCTTCAAAGTATACGGTTCAAAACTTGCATTAAATAAAGTATTAACTTAACCTGTTATATATCTAAGATGTCGTTCCGAAGAGTTTTGTGACTGCCAATGGAATACAAAGTCAATAATTCGTTTTTCTGATTTACCAATAATTCTCCAAAAGTCACATTGCCGGCTTTGATAATAGTCGACTCATTTGGTATTTACTTATGTGTGTACTTACTTTACTCCAAAAAGTCTAAAACTAGATTAATTAAAACAAAAGCCAGCCAAACATTTCAATTTAATATTCATTCACCAGCTCACATTTGTCAGGTACGACAACGATTTTCCATTGAAAAGTCATTCAATTAATCTTCACAGCGGTTCCCTTACCTTCGTCCAATTGTGTTTATCGTAAAAAATATGACCTATTACCATCCGTTATTATTGTAATAGACGGAATCACCTAGGGTTAAGGTCTGACCACACTTCATAGCGATGAAAAAACGAAATTAGCAGGTGATTTTTCTAAGTTGTAATTTACCTTGGGATATTCCTGTAATCTTAGCGAAAATATATATTATATTATCATTGCAACAGCTATTAGCGGTTAGTTCGTCCACAAATTATTATTTTATAACCTTAAAATTGTACTCTGAGAAGACATCAGCTGTCCCAGTCTAAAAGGTGGGAAGCATAGGAGTCGGTATGTTTATACATATTTATTCCCTAAGGACTCCGAAATAGTCAATAATAAAAAGGTAATGTTTTGACGTTCACTGTCGACTAATCATTAAAATGATTACATAATATGTGAGAAAGAAAGTAATAATTATTTAGGTAAAGCTACTTATAAACAGAAAATCTGAGTTAGCTCACCGCCAGTTGGCAGCGTTCCCAGAAGGCTGGCAGCATTTCCACGCTGGATAGCAACGCTAATTCTTTGTGCAAAATACGTATTGGCCTTCTGGTCTCCCGAGGCCTCAAACAGTTTTTTTTAAGGTCCTGAAAAAAGCTTTTAGCAGATGGGCCCCTAGGAGCCCAAAGTTTCTACCCCAAACGGAACAAAAATGAAATCTTTAGAGAGATTTTCATATTTCCGCCGTTTGAGGCCTTCAGCCGTTGAAATATTGAATAGAAATTGAAATTTTCAGAAAATCCACTAGTTTGGTAGCAATTGGATGAAAGATAGGCCAACAAAGCGCTTCTTAAGCACTCAAAGCGTTATTTTGTTTCCTAGTTACGCTACCTCATCTAAACTACTAATCAATCATCATGAAATTCTGCTTACATTTTGTCAGGGATACAGAAGACAATATAGTGTTTGTTCTTTGTCCTTTTTACCCAGAAAAAAGTATTATTATTGAGAAATTTATATTATTCTCCACATGTGTAAAAGTTAGCATAAGACCTTATATTTAGCATAGGTCTCAAGATGGGTGGCGGCACTCACAATGAGGTGTCTATTGACTCCGAATAAACTACCAGACGGTCATGATACTCGTCGAACTCATCGATAATGACGAAGAATTCGCAAAGTTTTTGTCAGATACTCTCAGAGGGTCGCGATTTCGATTCGGTGGTAGATTTTGCGCAGCACTGCGAATAGGTAGGGAAAAAACTACTAATCCTCACAAGAGTATAATTGTTCATCTACCCAAAACTTGTTTTTATTAACATACGGATGACCAGTCGAGCACACGGACCTGGCACCAGGCCTAGTACTATATAAGTATCACAAGTAATCGAACCGAGACGTATTATTGCTGTGCATTATAAATAATTTGGTCTACGATATAGGTTCGTCAGGCAGAAACTAAATTAAACAAAGCTAAATTATTTTCACTGCATAAGCTACATTGTGATATCGCTTTCGGAAGCGCCTAGCACTGTAGCTACAACCTAACCAGTGATGCAACTGTCATACAGGTGGACGCTGTCAGGTGCTGACACCCCAAACCATAATACCAAGCTAAAATGCACGTAAGAAACGCAAAACTGGTACATTCCGTACCAAGCGCGACTGCAAACTAACTTGGGTGCGCGAAGCTCTTTGTTATAAACTCCACCTTTCGTGTATCCACAATTTAATGTCATGTGACAATAAATTTGTAATTAAAATAACGTAGTATCGATTCTGCACGATATACGAGTGTTTCGTTTTTTATTTATTTTTTATTTATTGCTTAGATGGGTGGCCGATTTCACAGCCCACCTGATGTTAAGTGGTTACTTGAGCCCATAGACATCTACAATGTAAATACGCCAACCACCTTGAGATATAAGTTCTAAGGTCTCAAGTATAGTTACAACGGCTGCCCCGCCCTTCAGACCGAAACGCATTACTGCTTCACGGCAAAAATAGGCAGGGTGGCGGTACCTACCCGCGCGGACTCATAAAAGGTCCTTAGTACATATCTGTCTTTACTTGACTGCTTCGTGTAGACGTCAATCAAAGAGTTGTATTTGTATGCAATTAATGTAGTATCTCTTGTTTGTTATATTGATGTATGAGCATTGCATCTTGTTACCGTGACTCCCGCTTAACCAATTAATGTATTGTTAACACATTGACATGTAGGTCACCGGTGCCCTACGTGGCACTGAACTAATTTATCATGTATATAACCCTTTTGAAGAGATACCTACTTTACTTATGAAGTTCTGTTATGCAAGTTACGCTAAGAGCCATGGAACAGGCTATTTTAGGCGTTTTTCTACGGGATAGAATGCGCAATACCGAAATCCGCAGAAGATTTCAAGGCAAAAATAGGCAGGGTGGTGGTACCCACTCGTGCGGACTCACAAGAGTTCCTACCACCATTAAAAACTAAACGTGTGGTGTTGTGGGACGCCGGATAGGAACATAGTTCCTTATTATAAAAATATTTATTTAAGTTCTATTCGAGGTATAAAAAAAAAAATTATTTGGGTATACATTTTTATTATGATTTTTTTTTGATAAAAAAAAACTACTTTACAAAATTCATATCATTATCCTGCCCTTCTCCCAGTCACCTGGGGTCGGCGCAACATGTTTTCTCCTTCCATACTCTTCTATCATATACCATTTCTTCGCTCACTCCCCTCCTACCCATATCGTCTTTCACACAATCCATCCATTTCTTCTTAGGTCTACCTCTTCCTCTAAATCCTTCCACATTCATAGTTAACACTCTCTTAACAACCTCATTTTCATTCCGTCTCATCACATGTCCATACCATCCCAAACGTGCACTCCTCAGCTTCTCTGTCACAGGTGCCACTTTCAGACTTCCTCTAACATATTCATTCCGTATTCTATCCATTCTCGTTACTCCACACATCCATCGCAACATTCGCATCTCTGCTGCATGCAATCGCCTTTCATCCGCCACTTTCGTTGTCCAACAAGCTGATCCATACAAGACGGCAGGCCTTATTAAGGTCTTATATATCTTCCCTTTTAGGGGAAGAGGGATGTGCGAGTCACATATGGTGCCCGTGACCTGCCGCCATTTCATCCATCCTGCGTCAATTCTGTGCCTCACAGTACGATCCAGTTCACCGTCGCTTTGGATAACAGACCCTAGGTAGCGGAAGTCTTGACATACTGGCAAAGGTGTTCCGTCGAGGGAAATGGGTGCAAAATTGGAGAGACCGCCAAAATCACAGAACAGATGTTCGGTTTTCGATCTGCTGATTTTTAGGCCAACACTCTCCAACTTGCATCGCCATTTCTCCAGTATGTTTACAAACTACTTTACAAAATTATCAACTTTATTTTATTCACAATGATTTATAAAAAATATATGATAATAATATACAAAGAAACAGCTATTTATATGAATAATAATTAAGCCTAATTATGTTCTATCATAGAAATAATAACCGTCATCACGTAGACTATACATTAGACACTGTATAGCTATCATACTAAGACTATACATAAATAATAAAAATCTTACGTTACGGACGTTTTTTCCCGGTTAGGATACCCCTCCGCATCGTCCCATAAGGAACTTCGTTCCAAAAAGTCGTAAAAGTAGTTTTAATTATGGTTAAAAATGATTTCGACACTGGTCTATAAACACCACGGGGGACTAATAACAGATTTTGAAAAGTCCTCGTGGCCTAAAGGATAAGACGTCCGGTGCATTCGTGTGTAGCGATGCACCGGTGTTCGAATCCCGCAGGCGGGTACCAATTTTTCTAATGAAATACGTACTCAACAAATGTTCACGATTGACTTCCACGGTGAACGAATAACATCGTGTAATAAAAATCAAACCCGCAAAATTATAATTTGCGTCATCACTGGTGGTAGGACCTCTTGGGAGTCCGCACGGGTAGGTACCACCACCACGCCTATTTCCGCCGTGAAGCAGTAATGCGTTTCGGTTCGAAGGGTGGGGTAGCCGTTGTCACTATACTGAGGAGACCTTAGAACTTATATCTCAAGGTGGGTGGCGCATTTACGTTGTAGATGTCTATGGGCTCCAGTAACCACTTAACACCAGGTGGGCTGTGAGCTCGTCCACCCATCTAAGCAATAAAAAAATAAAAAAGATACACGGCTACATGATGCCTGTTACAGACAGGCTGTCAATAAATTAATGAATACTACAATGACAACACAGTTATAAAAACACAATTCGACTCTGTACCTATTTGTTCTAAGGTTTATAGTCCTGATATTCAAGAATGTACAATTTATGATTATTTGTATTCCATAAATAAACTATTACATAATAAAGAAGTAAATAATAATAAGTTAACATTAATAGAGCTATTTAAATTTAAATACAATGTAACTTATATAAACTACGACATTAACATATACATTGTATACAGCGTGTATTTTGAACCGTTACCAGCAGTGATGTTTGATGTTGATTTTAGATAAAATGTCATGAAAAAATCAAATTATTAATTAATGTTTTTGCATAGCACGTGAATGATATAATACACTTATATATTGACAAGTCTGCGGGGTCAATGGACTCAAGGGAACGCGCGGAGGCAGTCTTTGCGTTCTATTGCGGGTTCGCGAAATATGTACTTAAAAAATATGTAGGCAGCGGCTTGGCTCTGCCCCTGGCATTGCTGACGTCCATGAGCGACGGTGACCACTTACCATCACGTGGGCCGTATGCTCGTCTGCCTACAAAGGCAATAAAAAAAAAAGAAGAAAAAAACAATCCCTTATTCATGATGAAAAGAATCACCCCAGTAAAATTCATTGCATTACGTTTTATCGGTAAGGAACATTGTAATTGTAACGTGGCGTTCACGCTATGTATATGAGCTCCGATAAGCACTTCGTTCACTCATCTATGGAATGAGTCGTCTATTATCAAAGGTGGCAATCTGTGCATTAGGACAAAAAAATGTTATTGATATAGCAATACAGACTGATTTGAATATAATCGTCTCCTTCAAAGAATACGGTTCAAAACTTGCGTTAAATAAAGTATTAACTTAACCTGTTATTTATCTAAGATGTCGTTCCGAAGAGTTTTGTGACTGCCAATGGAATACAAAGTCAATAATTCGTTTTTCTGATTTACCAATAATTGTCCAAAAGTCACATTGCCGGCTTTGATAATAGTCGACTCGAATAAAACATATTATTGTTCTATAAACACCCTGTATACATGTTTTATTCGTATACAAAAGTCGTATTTGTTGTATTGACGCGAAACGACAAGCCGCAACTATTAAATAATACATCAATTGAATAATGGTGATGTGAAGTCCACAAGAAATAACAGCAAATAATTATCACGCGCTGCTTATATATTAAATAAATACTGGAGTTGCTTGAAGATCTACTAGATCTTGTTTTTTGAGTGACAAATGTATTTTATGTTAAGGGTGTTGATGAATGTTCTGTAAGCGAATTGGAAAAAAACGATTTATGTTCCCGTCAATAATATATCGTCTTGTCTGCCAATAATCGTAAATATGACATTTGGATATCGCGTGAAGATCGCGTGGTATAAAAATATTTACTCCTTCCTTCATTGAATTTTTCAAAATTATTATTCTTATCGGTAGGTAGGTTTTTTTTTATTACTTAAATGGGTGGACGAGCTCACAGCCCACCTGGTGTTAAGTGGTTACTGGAGCCCATGGACATCTACAACGTAAATGCGCCACCCACCTTGAGATATAAGTTCTAAGATCTCAGTATAGTTACAACGGCTGCCCCACCCTCCAAACCGAAACGCATTACTGCTTCGCGGCAGAAATAGGCAGGGCGGTGGTACCTACCCGCACGGACTCACAAGAGGGGCAGGGTCACAATAGAGCAAACTGTGTAACGGTTTGTTTGTCCAGCCTCTTAAATACCAAAATTGGATAACATTGACTAACAACACATTCCTAAAACATTTCATATGAAATCTGTAAAAATGCATTGGGTTTCGAACCTACACAGAAATGAAGTAAATTGTTAATAATATCGAAAAGGTGCAAAATTAATTTGTGATAAAAAAAACACGTGTGGACTGCCGCGGTAAAGCTATTGCATAGCATTTTTTATTAACTTATGCAATTATAATTAGACAATAATAATTTAATATTAAAACAATAATAAAATAAGACGCCTCTATATTTATAAACGTTAACAAAAGCAAAACATTAACTGTCCCCTTCACACTCATAAGCTAGACCGCGCGAGAGAGAGATGGGCAGACTTTTCATGATGCGCATGCAGCGCGACGTCACGCGTCACGCCGCGCGCTTATTCATAAACACTACACAAGCGCAACGTGTGGATGTGTTGAACGCGAGCTACATGGTAGGCGGAGTGGGGGTGTTAGGTTTTATTTTCGTTACGAAATTTCTTGATTCGGTCGCCGCGCTCAAAGCCCGCGATAAAAGCTATGCAATAGCTTAAAAACATACAGTACAGTCATACAGTACCCGACGATAAACACTGCACACCGGTCTTTTGAAAAAGACAATTAGCTAATTTCAGCTTCGTGATGTTTTACTACTGCACACTACTCATGTGATGTTTGACAGTCGTTGTGCGTCAGCGGTAATATGCATTCTAAAATATACCGGACTGTAAATGTTTCGAGCCATAGAGATAACGGTCTATTGAGCCGAAATTAGCCGATCGTCCTGTGAATCGTCGATGTGCAACATTTATCGCCGGGTACTGTACTAGACTCTTTATCTTACATGAAAAGTTACATACCACTTATTAACGTAATGGTCATATTATAAGTATTCGTGTACTGAACGACTTGAATACGTAAACACGTGTATGTGTAGTTAATAACAGACTACAAAGGTTCCGAAAAGCCACGCATATCCTGTGTAATGATCTTGTACACATTTTAAGAATAAATTCGCGTGTCAACACCAACGCATATGATCCACTTAATTCACTTTACGACCAGCTGTAGAATAATTAAATAAATTCAGGAAGCAATGTAATTGAAATATACGTAACCGCCTACGTCGCAGTATTAATGATAAATAATATCTATATATATAAAGATGAATTGCTGTTCGTTTGTCTCGCTAAAACTCGAGAGCGACTGAACCGATTTGGCTAATTTTGGTCTAGAATTAATTGTGGAAGACCAGAGAAGGTTTAAAAGTTAGATAAATATGAAAATGCCCGGAATTAAATAAAAATAACAATTTTGTTTTACCTTTGATGTGTCCCCCCCGTCAGACGGATTCCTTTTGTTTATTTTATGTTTGTTTTATACAAAAGTTTAGGTATTTTGTTTATCGATTGAGGCACTACGAAGTCTGCCGGGTCAGCTAGTTTTAAATAAATACAGTGCAATGATCGTATCGAAGCTTGCATCCTCCGAGCAGCCGGTCAGACTTATCATCATCGTAGGATCCTTTGATCTCACCTGCTTCTTCCGAAAGGCGCTTCGAGTAGAAATTCGCATAAAAAAGGAACTGTCTGAATAGTTTTAATTCGGTCCTAGCACGGTAGTAGTCTAAGATCCGGGATTGAAAAATAAACCCTCATCTGTTAATTAGATGAAACAATTTTTTATAGGCTAATCTCAATATTATGAATTTATAAAAACAACCTCTGCTACTAAAAGTCTGCTGCAATTAATATTTATTATTTAATTAACAACTAATTACTCTTATTTATAATTTTTACCTTCTCGTGTTAACTACATGTAGTAAGCTAAAACTAAGTTCCTTATTATAAAAATATTAATTATAAGTTCTGTTCGAGGTACAAATAAAATAATTATTCGGGTATACATTTTTATTATGATTTTATTATTGATAAAAGAAAAACTACTTTACAAAGTTATCGTCTTTACAGTGATTTATAAAAAATATATAATAATAATATACAAAGCAACAGCTATTTATATGAATAATAATAATAATAATTACCATCATCACGTAGACTATACATTAGACACTGTATAGTCATCATACTAAGACTATACATAAATAATAAAAAGCTTACGTTATGGACGCTTTTTCCCGGTTAGGGTACCCCTCCGCATCGTCCCATAAGGAACTTCGTTCCAAAAATTGTTTCATATAATTAACAGATGAGGGTATATTTTTCTAATCCCGGATCTCAGACTATAGTAAAAATATATTAACTGCTTAGACGATGGTTTCAATGATTGCTTTTTAGGTATAAAAAGTCACCAGGTGTCAAAGGGCAACCGGTGATCACGGTAAGTTCACCGGTCTGAAATCAATGCAGGTGCGAGGGTTGGTCAGGCGGAAGACAGCTGTTCTCGCCAACATCGGAGATGTCTTTAACGAGTGACTGGCTGCGAATGGCACGCGGCTTAATCTGTATTTTTTTTAATTATGACAATCATTACGTTTTCAATACAACAGCTGGATTCAAAATAACAAATTTATTTTTGCGGCTAAATTTTTAACGATTTTTTTAAAATTGAATATAGATAGACTGTTTTTTAATGGTGGTAGGACCTCTTGTGAGTCCGCGCGGGTAGATACCACCACCCTGCCTATATCTGCCGTGAAGCAGTAATGCGTTTCGGTTTGAAGGGTGGGGTAGTTGTGGGGCATACTTGAAACCTTAGAACTTATATCTCAAGATGCGTGGCGCATTTACGTTGTAGATGTATATGGGCTGGAGTAACCACTTAACACCAGGTGGGCTGTGAGCTGTATGTATGACACAACAATACGGAAAACTCACGGCGATCGCGCTGCCTGCTATAGCAAATATTACTGAAATTAGCATACATTCATCCGCAATTTCTTTAATTACCTTTTACAATAAAAACGTTGGAATTGAGACGACACTTTAAAAAAAAATCATCAAACTTTAAAATAACTCTAATTTCTAGAATTAGATAATAAACAAAAGCAAAATAATAAACGAATTGTAACAATTTGCACCACTACTAATATGTTTGATATTTTGTAGGCGATCATCTATTTAGGACATTTAAATGCGTTACAATAAACATGGCAAATTTATGGCTTCATTTCCCGAGGCACGATAATATGTACGGGCACAGCTGCATTCTTACCTAAGGAATAGGCAGGGAGCTAAACAATTTAATTTGAACGTAATGTATTTTAAAATATTGGCGAACGTGATTTTAAAATGAAAAATTAATGTATGATGAAAAAATTAACATCGCTATTGTTTTTGTTGCTGAGCCTTCGAGCAGGACCCTGAAACTGCGATACTTAAAAGACAAATTTTTTTTGTATGGAAATTAGCGACATCTTGTAGCGGATGCCCCTAAACTCATATGTTTTTAAAGTTAACGCATTTAATTATTGTACAACTAAACACAGAAAATAAAAAATAATAAAATCATACAAGTCTTCATTTGCTATAGACAATTTGATTAAATTTTATCAATTTGTGGATACAGAAAATTAATTAAATAAAGGATAGGATAATCGAAGCGAAGCCATCTAGTGGCCGGCACCCGTAAACATTTTTGTTGAGTGCCTTAGTTGCTTATCTATAACTAATTTATGTGTATTATCTATGCCTTAGAGCTCTCAATCTACTTGTTAAGCGATTACTGGAGCCAAATACACTACTGGAACGTGAATTCCCATGCAACCCCAATGATTAGCATTAGGTCTATTCCACCTACTAATAACTGCTTATATTACCAATTAATAAAAAATAATAAAAATCTTTAACTTCTTTTCTTATATATTAATAAAACATAATCGTAAACAACAGCGATGTGAAATATTAAATTGTTAATCTTAATTTGCAGGGAAAATTTTATGACATTTAATTTCTAGTACAATAATACTATTATAAAAATGTTTTTTTTTTCGTGGGTAATGATGTAACGTGATGTTCTATTACCACTTACTTATTTATATCAAAAAGGAAACTTGCGTACTAATTCAAAAGATGAAGCTACTAATGTCAAATAGTCCAAACGTGGCTAGAGCCATTCTCTTTGTGCTCTTAATAGGCATCTGTAGCCACTTAACACAGCCCGGACCGCGAACTCATCTGCCTATATAAAACAATTTAAATAAACACATCGTCTATTAAGTCTAAATTGAAGTATACATACCACAATATCGGTTTCTACAACATACTTAGCTCTCGGCCTAACTAACTTCACCGCGTCCTTGTCGAATGAATGCCAATTTATAAAAGAAATAAAGTTTTTCCATTTATTTATTCAAAGGTGCGCTCGACTGCATCAGCCGCATGTTTTCGGCGTAATTTTCTAAATGGCCGTCAGCTTGTCACCCGTCAAATGTCGATTAATTAGGTAAAAAACTTTGGCAGCTCTGCAACTTGATTAATTGCTTGTATAATTGCACGTGAGCTATTTTAAAAGACGATCCGATTGGTTTTTGCTGTGGTACCGTATTTATTACCATCAAAACAAAGACCGTTGTTTTTGTTTTTCTATAAATTCTAAGATCGGATGCTTCTCAAAAATGGTTTTCTTAATTTGCGCGTTTTTTTTTTACATCTATCCTAAACTATTCGTATTCTGAATTCCGAATTCCGAATAGACGCCTTTGAAATGTGGAGCTGGAGAAAAATGCTACAGATTCCATAGACCGCCCTTCGCACCAACGTATCTATTCTGAGAGAGTTTAATATTAAAACTACACTTTCCACTATATGCCTTCGTAGGGTGCTGGAATTCTTCGGACATATTGCTCGTAAAGAGGACCCAGTCCCATGAGATGGTCGGACCAAATACGATCTTCTCTGAACATCAACTTCCCCAATGCCCTTCGAGAAGCTAAAGATCGCAACAGATGGAGGGAAACCGTTCGGGAGAAACTCATGCAGCCGGAGAGTCACGACCCTCAGTAATGAGAAAAACGACACGACGAGGAGGAAACTTTTAATTTTTTTATTTTATTGTTTAGATGGGTGGTGGTTACTGGAGCCGATAGACAACGTAAATGCGCCACCCACCTTGTTCTAAGGTCTCAAGTATAGTTACAACGGCTGCCCCACCCTTCAAACCGAAACGTATTACTGCTTCACGGTAGAAGTAGTAGGAAAGGTGGTGATGAAATAAATAAAAAAGAGTAAAGCTGCTTTCAGACTACGCTATAATATAATAGCATATAGTATTATAGCTCATAGCACAACAATATCGCGTACCATACATGTTATGGACACGTTCACACTGCACTGTATATATTATTGGCTAAGTATACACTGCTATACTATATATGGCACTATAGTATAGCGTAGTCTGAGAGCAGCTTTAACATCTGTGAGCTATCGCCGACATGTCGCGTTGTCAATGTCAATAAGGCGATCGTTCACGGGCCGGTGAAAAGTCGCAGAGTTCTGTTTAAAAATAACTAGAGTTTCAATTAATTTAGGAGCCCCTATTAAAGTTACAATGTTGCTGTATCGACAAAAAGTTTGTTTGTGAATTTGACTTAAAGCTTTTTGAGTATGACCTGGAATAATTTTGAGTTGTCTTTTGTCTCTAGTATGCATGGGCTCCTCATCCGAACACCCTATCGAATTTATACTTTGTCAAGAGTTAAGACTGTCCAACGTTTATTTATTATACGAATTTTTTACTGGTGAATCTGGTGAGGACCTCTTATGAGTCCGCACGAGTAGGTACCACCGCCCCGCCTATTTCTGCCTTGAAGCAGTAATGCGTTTCGGTTTGATCGGTGGGGCAGCCGTTGTAAGTATACTTGAGACCTTATATCTCAAGGTGGGTGGCGCATTTACGTTGTAGATGTCTATGGACTCCGGTAACCACTTAACACCAGGTGGGCTGTGAGCTCGTCCACTCATCTAGGAAATAAATAAAATAAAATAAAACCCCAGCTTTTTTTTTGACTGAGTAAAAAAATTGTTGTGTCCTTCTTTTTGCTAAAGCCGAAATATTAATAGAAGTTTTACTAATAATTTTTCGATTCAAGAGAGATTTCTATTCTTTTGTATAATTAACCTTTGAACGCGATGTACTTGCACTGAATGACATTTTAGAAACGTAATACCATCGCGGTGTGTGTCTCAACACCTGTTAATGCTAAGTATGTTTAGATAGTATTAAGCCGTATTAATATGTACATACAGCATATATTATAACGATGGCGATATATCTTGTGCTTGTATTTAGCGAGGTACGCTCAGAACGCATTGCTGCAGCGAACGGCGTCGATCTGGCGCCAATTCGCATTGCTGCAATGCTCCTATTGGAAATTGGCCTATTTATTTTATTTTGTAACAGCCACGTCACTAAAAGAGAGGTACATGAAAAGAGACTGTGCGATAAATTCCTCTTTTACAAATTTTCCAATTGGTACTTAATGTTTTAGGCAATTTTAAATGTTAACGTTATTTGACGTGTCAGGTCTTATGAATCGATGAACACCGGCTGCACGCACGAAAAAGTGTCACGTTCTACCTGAGCCTGAATGTGTAAGCGAGACCGCGGAACGAGCGATAGAGAGGTACAATCGGCCCAAGCGTTGGCTTGTGACACAGTTATCTTTCTTCTCGTGTGACGTCAGAGCTAGCAGTTCGAATAGTTCTGCTACAGTATATCGATAAGATTTAAAAAAGAATATACGTGCTCTAAAAATAATTTATCTGGCCTAATCTATGTTTGGCCTAATGGATCTTCAATTATCTTACATTACTAGATAAATACTAATCAATAGACATTATTTCTAAGAGGTTAGTGACGTTATCATGTAAAACTATTGTCCGTAAACAGACTTTACAGACAACCAATTATGGTTTTTATTTGTTTCGATGAATAATCAGAACTCACAGAGACATCACAAAGGTGTCGTCATCACAAAGGTCACAGAAGTCTTCACCAATAACAGGGCAAATTATTGTTACGCGTTGGGGTTCGGGATAAATAAAATTCTACCGAATTACAAGTTAACACTGTATTTAACACTTAAAACACTTCACAAACACCTTAAAATTCTCAATCCGCTTCTTCCACTTCGCTTCAGGTGATCCATTCGCTGTTTTACTTCGAGTAGCTCCGATTACTAACTAACTGCGTGCCATATCTGCAACACTTTTATACCCGATACCGCATTCATAGAATTATCGAGAATATTCCACAAATTTCGAGTATTGTGTTTCCGCTATCTGACAATAAATGGCTTTGTATTTCTCGAGCGTCCTAGGTGCTACTAGATCCTTCAATATTCGTTCGACTAATCGTCGATAGATGGCGTTACTCTTACCGGCGTAACATGTAGAAGTTGTCAGTGTAGAAGTGATCAAGGTAATTATTTGTTAATGTTAAAACAAACCCGATATTAATTAAAGTCAAATTTATATTACTAGAATACTTTGCAATATTTCGCGTATGCAATATTATTTTAAAATATCATGTTTCAATGATGCCAATGCGTAACTAGACGAGTTTACGGCGCGTGCTAATCGGTGACGAATCTGTGAAATTGGCTCGTCGCGGCGCTTCTATAGATGCACCTCAGACTCGCGCTTGGTACAAGAGCTAGCGATTTCGTATTATTACTACAAAACTAATATTATTTTACACTTTAATAAGATTTATCGAAGGGTGAAAGGGCTATTTAACTGAAGCGGCATTTCGCTTAATACACGCCCTTTATCTTTGTAATTAGCGGTCCGTTTTATTTGGCATTAGTATCAACAGTTCGATGTTTTTAATTGAGCTTCAATTATGTGGTAAAATTTCATCATTATTCAAATAGCTGAAGATATTGTTTGTGGTGATAGTTTTTCTAAATTTTAAACTTTAATGGCTCTTCTGTAAAGTTACAAGTAAAGTTACAAAATTTACAACAGCTACAGCTACAACATGATTAACAAGATATTAAAATTTGACAAATGCAACATTTCCGAACAACAATATTGGGACTGTCGGTTTACCGAGCAATATAACCCGCTCGGTGGAAGATCTTCCCTTCGTCGTAAACCTACAATAGTAAATGTGGTTACGTTCAAATAGCATATTCGTATAGTCCACTGAGTTTCTCGCCGAATCTTCTCAATGCTTCCGATCCGATGATAGATTCAGCGAAGCACTGCTCTTGCTAGGGCTAATGTTAGCAAACTCTCTCAGATTGAACCCGTGAGCTCACCTACGTCCGCGAGAAGACAGAATAGTCTCTTAAGCTCCCAAATTACTTAACACTACCCATATTTAATATGAAATAACGTTAAAGAAAATTTACACAAAACCTAACCATCCTAAACTACTTAACATAATAATAATTTACTGAGCATCTGTATCAATTTGTGTTGACACGTTATTGCGTCTGCAAAAAAAAACCTAACGACGCGCTTGTAGGACGAACATGTGTGACAGCGCGTCTCAAAATTAGAAAAAAAAACGCACAACATTTTAAACTCTATGTCTTCATATTAAACCTCATTTTTAATCCTTATCATTTTTTTGTAGCAACAACTTAATCTTTAACTGTAAATTTTAGTTAAATATTTTGTATCATTAGTTTTTCGATATTGTGAAAATGTTGGGCGATCTTCAACCTTATCTGTCGCGTAATAAAAGTGTACATAATTAACGTCAAACTCAATGATTTGACTGAACATGCTATGCCCTTCGAACCGACGACTATTTGTCTATGGTTTTATTTGTTAAAATGTCACCGCTCTAGTGGGAAACCATTCCATTATTCCACACTTTACAGATTAGTTAGTGGGTCTCGTAATGAAATGTTTGTGAGAAAGTTAATTAGTTAGCACCGGATGTGCACAGAAATGCTTAGCTTAAAGAATTATTGAATTTTTTGCCTAGACACACCTATATAATACTGCTTAAAGTATATTTAATTAACAGTCTAGAATGTAGACTGTCTGAGACAAAAATATACGGTAGGTATATTCTGTCCAACCGTAGCTGGAATAGCCTCTTAGTTTGCCAGTGATTGAGTAAGAAAAAAAAACTGGGATATGAAACCTTATCTTCTTCTTCTTCTTTAGTTTTTGGCTCTGGCACGGTTTGTGCATTAGCCAGCGTCAAGTAATAAGATTTTTATAATTCGCCGTTTTAATTATTTACAGTTTATGAATAATAAAAAACGAAGGAAACTTTTCCAATTGGCATGAAATGAAATGAAATGAGATGAGATAATATGGGATGAAATATAATCTCAGTAAAATGGTGGTCATTTACAGAGACTTTTTCAGTGGACTTTTTGGAGGATCCCGAGAAGTTTCATTTTCCCACATTTGTGCACTTTCACAGATACTAAACAGTTTATAAACCACCGTTATTACATTTTTAAACCTGAACAAACACTAAATAGACAAAATAAAACAAATCACACAACTTCACTATACGCGTTCCCGCCAAAGAGTCCTATGAAACCTTATACTATAAAGTGACTTTGTTTTAAGAAAAACAATAATAAATATGAAAACAAGAAATCTTAATTATGAAACAAAATCATTTGTCTAAATTGAAAGATATATAATTCACGTGTATTTATTAATGTTATTTTATAATATTACATCTTTAACGACCGATTCGTTAAAGTAAATTCACATATTGTGTCCATAGCGTGTCGCGATATTAAATATAACAGTTTTATTATTTTTTTGTTAATCCAGAAGGCGTGCGAGTAAAAGTCAGTCATATGCAATGTTCGTTGGCTCACCTGTCCGCAAGGTGGCGCTTTCGCGACCCCCGAACAATGCCACCTGTACCATCAGGTGCTTCTAACGTAACGCCTAATTTTACAACATCTTTAGCAGCAGATCGACCATTTTAATTATATAAAACTACAACTATTTGATTGATAAAAATTGTAATGAAGTAGCCATCATAAATTTATAATTAAGGGCTATTTTTTTTTCTAACGTAATTAGGCAAAGGTATTCAAAGCGTAACTGGCTAAATAGCTGCGAAGTTCATAGACAATAACATGAAGAGTAATAAAGGAAATGAAACTAAACTATCCCGCTGAAAAGGTCTAAAGTACTTAAAATACTGGTGAGGTGTGGTAAAAATGAGGTGTAATGATAAACCACAGCTTACGGTTGATAGTAGCAGTCGTATGCCACACCTCAGAAGCTAACGATTTTCATCCCTTCTTATTATCAAACACATAACAACGGCTGCCATCTTTTTATTGTTTTCATTTTATTAACACACGTAACCTTACAGATTCTACGCTAATGATGCTATGAATGCTATGAAAACTATGCTAATTTATCGCTCGTTCATCTTAAAAAGTATTCCGAACAATTTTATGGTTACCATTTTAAAACGTTAAGAACAAAGGAAAGATAAGTACATCCGCTATTCTGCAGTTGTTTCGGATGCTAACGACAGTGTGGCGCCATAAGCGATCGATAGCTTTACCCCAGGTTACCATTTACCTAATCTCATTTCATTGTACGCGGATTAAAAGGAGAAATTTCAAACTATATTACTTAATATAATTGACACGAACAGATGAGCTCATCTGAGGTTGTTGATGACGTTTCCGTCACTCACGCTAAGGCCTATGAAGCTATGAAGCCTATGAATCAATAGCATTACTGTGGAGACTAGGAAAGCTTTAGAAATAAATAAAATAATGCAGTGGTGGCAACTTTTTTCTCCTTTTTTCAGTTTGGCAATTCACAGCTTCTTACGATGCTATTGTTGCCAATGTCAAGTTTATAAAGATCTTCAATAGCGAAATACGTTTTAAGCACAGGTATTTTATTTTATGAAAATTGCGGCGGAACGAACTAAAATTCATTTATTTTAATTTCTTATACGTTGGGATGAATTGGGATTAAACCTAGATGAAATTTGATGAAACTTGATACTCCACTAAAATGGTGGGAATTCAATTCAGTGGCCTATTGGAAGGACTCGGGCATCCACGTCCATCAATTTTATTTCATTTTCGCAATCTATAAACTTGAAGAAACCCTAAATTAACAAATACAATTCAATCTACTTCGGTACACGCGTTCCCGCCAAAAAGTCGCGTGTAATCATTGAGGAGTTTTTTTTTATTTTTTTATTACGTACTCACACTTAAAATATACATCAGACTCCCCTCGTAAGACGGGTATACGATTTATCTAAACCACCAAATATAAAAGAATAGAAATAGAAAAAAAAACGTTATCTAAGTCTCGAAAAAAAATTAAGTTTATATAAATAGGTTGATTAATATGCATTGAATTAAGTAGAATCAAAATTTCAATTGCATCTCGGTACAATCGGGTAGAGTTGTCTGTTGTAAATAATAAAAGAGCTAATATTTTGCACGTGTATCGTAAGCACGGTAGGGTACGGTATTATGGTAGTAGTAGTATGTAATGGTAGTACCATCATGCCTATTTCTACCACAAAACAGTCTTGCATTCCAGTCTGAAGCGTAGGACAATCGTTATACAAAAGACTTAACAACAGTTACACTATAAGTTCGGTTAACTATCTATGCAAAACAAAAATGAGTCGGAATGATACTTTAATAATATGATATTTCATTCCTATTACAACTTCCGACACGATGTCACGATATCATCCGTGCGACCTCCAAAACTGTCACTAATATCGGACCGCCTTAGAAACTTTAGTTCAGATTCCGAAAAACTATAAAATAATGTCGTACGTGAACTAAAGAACAGATAGAGAACTAAAGTCATCGACATCGCTCAAAGAGCCAGCAAGCTGAAGTGGCAGTGGGCTGGCCATATATGCTGTAGGACTGACGAGCGCTGGAGCAGACGGGTTCTCGAGTGGAGACGTAACGTGGGACGCCCCCTGGCTAGGTGGTGCGATGACCTCCGAACGGTGGCCGGCAAAAAGTGGATGAGGAGAGCCGTAGACCGGGCTCAGTGGTGTGGATTGGGAGAGGCCTATTTCCAGCAGTGGACGACTGTGGGCTGTTGATGATGATGATGATAATGATGATGATGTACGTGAACTTATACTTTAATAACTTTTTTTACTACCTATTCGCTGGTAGCCTAAGGGGCTATTCCAGATACCCCCGGACGGGTAGGTGAGCTCACGGGCTCAACCTGAGAGAATTTGTTAACACTAGCCCTAGCAAGAGGCCGCGTGAGCGAACACTATACTTGCTTAGGTCATGACAGAGTTGCCTTGATACAGTAACTCGTAACTGTTTGAAGGGTGGGGCAGATGCACTGTAAAAACCAAGACTTAAAACACATGTTGCGGCATTATCGTAGTTGATATCTATGGGCTGCGATGACCACCTAACAGCAGGTGGAGTTCGTTCATTCATCTATAAAAAAAAAAATTTTTATTTTTTATTTTATTGCTTAGATGGGTGGACGAGCTCACAGCCCACCTGGTGTTAAGTGGTTACTGGAGCCCATAGATATCTATAACGTAGATGCGCCACCCACCTTGAGATAAGTTCTAAGGTCTCAGTATAGTTACAACGGCTGCCCCACCCTTCAAACCGAAACACATTACTGCTTCACGGCAGAAATAGGTAGGGTGGTGGTACTTACCCGCGCGGACTCACAAGGGCTCCTACCACCAGTATTCTTAAAGCGATTCGTTTATGTTTTTTTTTCTAACTGTCAAAATGTTGAACTGTCATCGGTTATGGCAGATTACAGCTTCACTTATTTGCATTCAGAACGTTTTCCTTATTAAAAACGTCTCTAACATTAATCGATTCTAATCGTAGGATTAAAAGAATCACAGTCAGTACAGAAAGCTGCTAAGTTTTCGGCGCGCACTTTACCGTATTCCCGGTTCATAGCCGACAGTTTGGCGCCAAAGACGGTCGATAATTCACGAAGGCTTCGAAGAATATATAATATAACTACTATAGGAATACAGTGACAGTAACAGATGGTGCGTTTCCACAATAAAATGAAAGATTTAATAAGGATTTAATATTAGCTACGACACTTTAATAAACAGTTAACGCCAAGAATATTAAAGTACCTACAATGAAAATTAAAATAAAAAATTAAAATTTTGATCCAATTTTTATTCTTGCAAAGTTTCTAAATATTTTGTTCAATATTAATAAAAAAGAGTTTATTTCTAAATTACCGAAATATGTACCTATACATATTATTGTGTAATAAAAATATCAATAATAATAATAGTAATAAATCTCACGTATTTTTAAACGGAGTTCAAAACTTGAGTGAAATAAATAGATTTGTCAACCTACCTATGGTCATAATTGCAATACCAAAGAAATCAGCTTTTCCCGCGAAAATAAAACAAACATTAATCAAACCCAGATAGATACATAATTTATGTACTTTCTTACATTTTATGGTATACTACTAAATTAGAAATGTTGGCATGTTTCCCGAGAAACGGAGTGCTTATAGGAATCTTCAACATTGTCGCATTACAATGTTTAATCCTTGCCAGATGTTCGTTTTGTTTACTTTCTTGTAATGTCTGTTTATGCCCTCGTTTTCTTCGCAATAAAACGATTTGAATTTGAAATCGCTATTGCCATTTTTCAAATTGTTAGTCTGCAGAATATATCATTTGAATAATAACGTTCTGCAATATTTGTGTTTTGTTAAAAATATTGGAGTTTATTTTTGGAAACGCGTGCTTTTTTGCATCTTCAGTTAATGTATCCTGCGATTATTTTTGGTATGCCAGGAAAATAAGTTGCGCGTAGTTTTGTTTCGAACATGCAGTTTTTTTTATTGCTTAGATTTGCATTTCCACAGACACGGAATCCTTGCGTCGGTTTCCTCATTACTGAGGGTCGTGGTCATGGCCTTGAAACAGTTTAAATGTTTCTCTGTCCATGACTCTCTTGGGATGTAATTGTGGTGGGTTCCCACGTCCTTCCACATCAGTATTTCGAAGGGATTTAGTCCTTCACGGCAACTGGTCCCGCTCCGGATCTCTGGTTTGATCCGGGGGCTGGGTTATTTCCCGCCGCCCAGTGCTTGGCGTTGACGTTTTACGGTAGGAATGTCCAGCTCTACTCAACCCTCCTCGTTTCTCATCCGGGCTTGGGACCGGCAATGGCAGAGTTAACACGACACAGACACGGAATAACCAGTCATAAAACACAATCGAATAGAGATAATTAGAGGCTAAGCTAAAGCGACAATCCTAGCTTGGATCAGCTTACTTACATTTTCGTGTGAAACTCAAATTCTTCAACATACGTATTTTTATTAATAAATAGATTATCTATTACACCGTGTTCCACGTTTGAAGGTTTAAAATTGCAATAACCTTTTTAATTAATTTTTTATTGCCCAGTTGTGTCGACGAACTCATGGTCCACCTGGTGCAAAGGGGTCATAGTATTACTGCTTCACGGCAGAAATAGGCAGAGCGATGGTACCTACCCGTGCGGACTCTCTAGACGTTTTACCACCAGTAAAATTGAAAGGAGAAACCCCATTTTGGGCCTAAGCGTTACACGAATGGGATATGTACCAAAAAATTCGTCTATTTTGCTTGATTAACCTATTAAAATCTTAGCTTCATTGACAATGGCCAAGTGTAGAAAATAAGTTGAATTCAATTTTTTGTTTTAAACAATCTTTGTAAACATCTGCAACACTTATTTCAATATACGCAACTAGCTCCACAAACGTGCGGATTAGAATTAGAACATCCATAAAATAGGATCGATTTAGTGGAAATCAAGTGTAAAAAATAATTAATACTCTTTTGCTTAAGGATAAATGACTGTTTTTATAGGTATTTTAATCAATGTAAATAGAGTATGGCCATCGAATCGTGACACAACTACTTACAATGGCGGCAATTCAAAATATCTACAACCGACAACATTAAATATAGCATGAAAGGGTAGTTTTGCATTTTTATATTAATGTGACTATGCCATAGAAAAACACAAATGTATCAAATCGTGTTATGTTATCTTTAATGTTGCCAACTGAAGATATTTTGGATTTTGCCGTAAAGCAGTAATGCGTTTCAGTTTGAAGGGCGGGGCAGCCGTTGTAACTATACTGAGACCTTAGAACTTATATCTCAAGGTGGGTGGCGCATTTACGTCGTACATGTCTATGAGCTCCAGTAACCACTTAACATCAGGTGGGCTGTGAGCTCGTCGATGGGTATCTAAGCAATAAAAAATAAAAATAAAAAAGGCATGAAATAAAATGAAATGAAATGTGATGAGATAATATTATGGGAGCACGTAATGATTTATATTTTATATAAAAAAGTTATCAGTTAAATATAGTTTTTCATATAAAAAAGTTTTCATTAAAATTAAAATAAGACTGACCTAAAGGTCTTAGTTACCAGGTCATAAAATCCCTTAAAAAAATCATTTCGTGCGCAGCGCGTTTCGCATTACGTTGTTTTTAATTTTTGGCTTTCGTTCGTTTTCGTAAACAACCTAACGCGCGATTTCTCGTAACAGGTTCCATTTTTATTTTAAAGCAACCTGTTGCTGCAACAGGTTTCGTAAAAAATTACTCATCTTTAGTAGGAAACAGCCTCAAAAATATCGTTTTTATTAAAATATCTCGAACAATAAACATAACCTAAAATGTAAACATTGTCTGATTTTACCAATTTGGCCATTGCTGGGAGACCTGAAAATTGGGCTCATGAAACCTTCTTAGGTATTGTAACTTATGCCCAAATTCTAGCACTGTAACGCCAGGCCCAAGTTTGTATGGATTTCGGGTTTGTCCTTTCACTCTCACATCTCAAAAGGGTCTCAAATTGACATTAAATGTTGGCCCCTATATCCGGTCAATGCCATACGGTCTGTGAGCTAGCGAATAGGCTACTACAGCAATAAAAAAACAGAGCTTTAAAGCTGGATCCTAGACGGAAAAATTATAAAAGAATCAATATCATAGCGTTGTCATGTTGCCAGCAGACGACCACGCAGGACATCTGTGTCCCCACATCTGAAGGCCATTCAAGAATGGAAATGTTCAGTCAGTATTTATTTATTCACTCTTCATTGCACACTGAAAACACTATGACAAAAATATACTTAAAAAAACATTAGTTATGAATTTACATCCTGCAATAAGGTTACTGAAGAAGAAGAAGTTTTAAAATGTATAATTCAGTGAAATCTAACCTATACATAAAATAAACAAAGCAAAGCCGCCGAAAACAAATATTCCTAATTCCCAACATGTAAATAAAACACAAAAATAACATGTAAATTCATATTTGACAATTGTTCTACTTATTAATACACCATACGTCGAATTTTTTCGTTTTATTGTATGTATAATTATGTTGAAATAATATATGCATTTACCTATAATGCAATATTCCTAATGTTTCAGTAAAATACAGTGATATAAAATGCCTCTTCGTTCGTCTCAGAAAGACTTTCAGATATTTCATAATTAGTATCTTTAAATTAACACGTGAAGCAAAAACTTTGCACCCCTTTGTTACGAAAATTCCGCAGACGGAGGAGTATGAAATTTCAAACACTTGTAGAGAATATAGAGAAGAAGTGCAGAATGCTAATATCTTTTTAAAATTATGCATAAAAATACATTAAATCGATAAAAAACATTACATACACTATGATGTATTTGACACACACACTCAAATGTACTACATATTTTGTTTATTGTTAGTCTGTGGTCTAATTGAAAATAGATTAATATTGTTTGTCTAATATTATTTGTGTATAGTAACATATTTAGGTATCTCTAGTCTTGTATATGTATATTTGGCGAAATCTGTGATTAAAGAACAATTATTATAGAAATGTGACAATAGAACCATAATAATGTTTTAACTTATAATTTAAATTAATTATGATCGAATTTCGACTTCGAGGTGAACCGCTAGTTATTTATTAATGACTCTTTATTGTATCACGTGATAATCTCAAAAGTTAATCGTTTAAAAGTCGCCGAATACCTACTAGTAGCTAGAAATGAAATCAAACTTGGTAATTTTCGTAATTGAAACCGAAAGAGGGGCTTCAAATACTGATGTTAAGGTGCTAATGGGGATGGAGCATCTTTTGAGCCCGCACTGGGACCACCACTGTACCTATTTCTTGCCGTGAAACAGTAATGCGTTTCGGTTTGAAGGGTTGGACAGCCGTTGTACTGAAAACTGAGACTTAGAACTCCTGTCTCAAGGTGGCTAACGGCATTTATGTTGTTGATGTCCATGGGCTCCGGTGACCATTTAACACCAGGTAAGCCGTCAGTTCATCCACTTATCTTACTAATAAAAAAATTATGAAAAGTGATGTCACGACATTAATTTTTAAATCTTACTATTTCTCAAATAAAAACAGTAAACAGTATATACCGTAAAAACTGAATTCATCTAAATGTTACGCGGTGCCTGAGGAAGAAAAAAAATACCTAGTCGTCTAAAAAAAATACCTAGTGATCTGTGGATAAAAAATGCTAGGATTATATCGCTATATTATATTATTATACACATTTATAACGCATTGTGCGTAACTTGCGTAAGATTATCACTGTGAAAGAATTCCTAACCAAAACTTATCAAGTTTTATCAAAGGGCAACCGGAATCCTCTGATGTGGTTTAAGCCGTCTTTTCTTTTTTCCAAAACTCAAATTACTAATTCAATCAAAAGATATTACGTTCCGTTTTCAGTCGAAAGATAACAAAGAAAATAATGCGGCGGAGAATAATGGTATCGATCGTAAAATATCGTTTAAAATAAAATACAAACGTAGAGTTGATTGGGTTAGAGGTTAATGTAAAATGTAATGTTAATTAAAGTAATAAAGTAAAGTAAGTAAGTATGTATTTCGGATTAGGGCCTACTTTGTAGGCGATACAATGAATTTAGAGATTTGTACAAAATTCAGTGATTTATTCCCGGTAATTTCTTGATTTAGTTGTCTGATTCTATTTTGATGTTTAATCTGTCTTGAAAGGTGGTTCAGAGAATTTCAATAAATATTGTAATTAAATTTATAATTATAACTACAAATTTAATATTAGTTTTTAAGGCGATCCCATAGATAATAAATACACTTAATATTTGACGATCCCTTCCACAGTTCGTACATTGTTCAAATTGTCTTGTGTGGCGCCATCTAGTAATAACGCTGAACACAATAAAAACAAAGTAGCGCTCCGTTTAATTTAAAGACAAAAATAAAATGCGTTTCCCAAACCAACTTAGTTTTACTATGTAACGATAGATGTCAGTGTCCTAAATTTAAATACTATCGTATTGTAATGTACAATGATGTAATGATAAACATGAAGGCCAAGCTAACCTAAAAGAATATTTGAATTGATAATTTGGCGAATATCACATAGCAGCGTTGACACTTTTTATACAGTTTTAGGTGAATCAACTTGTTTAGGCACATATAGATAGTTTAACGTTGTCATATCGTGAGGGATAATTTATAGGTTACCAATGGGTCACCTAGATTTAAGAATAAACATTCGTGATAATCTTTATATTAGCATCTGATTGTCACAATAAAACCAAATAAAATAGATCATCATATCTATCAAACGTACCGTGATCGTATTTGTACTAACAGGATATGAACTGTTAGGAAAAATTACGAATAATTGTTTTTTTTAATGAGTGAATCATAGTTTAAATTTCAGATACTGCTACGTTGTGCACATAATATATTACATAACAATTCATCTCTTAGATTGAAGTAGATTAAACAAATGTCACCAAAACGAGTGTTGATTGTCAATGGATCCTATCCCGTTGCCGGCTTGGACATATTCAAAAAGAAGTAAGTGATACCAGTCTATACAATATTAACACGTGAAGCAAAAATGTTGTATCTACCCCTTTTTACGCAAATTGCGTTGACGGAGGAGTATGAAACTTCCCACACTTATATAGAGAATATAGAGGAGTGCAGAATGCTAATATGTTTTTAAATTATGCATTAATAATTAATAATATGTGTGTAAGTACATTAATTCAATAAAAAAACATTACACACTATCATGTATTTGACACATACACCCACATATCAAATACCCTATAATAATTAATGTCACACTTTTGTCATTTAATAAAGTCTGGTCAAATTGAGAATAAATTAATATTTTTTATCTTTAATAATATTTGTCTATAGTTTCTTGACGAAATCTGTGATTGTAGAAGTATGATAGTCTTTGACAATAGAACCTTAAAAATATTCAAACTTATTCAATTAATTAATTTCGATTAATTAATGGCAAATTTCGACTACAGATAGACTTTAAACTAGTTTATATTATTATCCTATGATATATAGGTAGTTACTTAAATGATGGCGTAAGGAAATTACTATACTACTTAGGAGTGGGTGATATAAATCGTATATAGATTCAATATCTATATATCGCAGCAATATCGTTGAATCCGATATCGCCCCGCACGAAATCTATATATCGATATCAGCCGATACACGATATTGCTCGATGTGATGCGCATCGCCATATCGTACCGATTCGTGAATCGAAACCTATATTTCGATATCAGCCGATACACGATATTGCTCGATGTGATGCGCATCGGCATATCGTACCGATTAATATCAGCAATATTCGTTTGGTTCGTATCGAATCGGCCAGAGTGAGTGAGCGCACGATAGGGATATCATGTGATGAATGAAACAGAAACAGGCATTATCCATACAATTGTAAACCTTATATTTAAGTCCATATGTCTGTAGATTATTCTTAGCGTATCAGCAGGATACAATTAAGGAAAGAAGTTTCAACTTTCGACCCTAACTTGAATGCAGTATAGCCTATTTGCATCGTTGAATTTAATTTCACGCGCTTTGACCTTGAACTAGAATTTTTGGACAAGTGTTTATAAATACTTAAAAGTTTTTTGTGTTTGATTTTTAAAGTACAC
>NW_021011505.1:1258681-1408793 GCF_003987935.1 Bombyx mandarina | reverse complement strand
CATACGACCGGGCAGATATTACAAGGTAAATGTCGCGAAAAAAAAGTAATTATATATATACTTTTCTTTTACCTATAATACTTACATAAACTAACTGATAAACACATTAACCTTCTTTACATCACGCAATTAAGTGATAGTATAGGCTAAAAAATCTATTATAAGATATCAGTGACAACCCTAACAAGCCATCCCTATTTTGTCTTTTGGCGTTCCAATTTTGTGTTTTCTCGTCCCTAATTTTTCCAGTCTCGTTCCCAATTACCCTACATACGTCCCAATTTTCCCCAAAAAGAAAGGAAAAAATATACATTTTTTATTTTGTCGAAATATTGTATTTAAAATAAGAATATTGCAACTTACCGTTTGTTGTGGTATTTCCAGGTGTATTAAAAACTTATATAAACTGTGATCTTATTGAAAAAACAACGATAATATTACTTTTTTTAAAAGTTCTTTAAGCTGTTTTAAAACGTACTTTTCAACCACTATTTTCAATTTAATTTGACGAATTTTTGGGACCAACTTAACTCATATTTAGTACTTCCATAGTTAACTTGGTTTTTCTTCTATACATTGATAAATATTAACATAAACAAAATTAGGTAGATTCCGTGCTACAGGTACTTTGAGAATCTTCCGCAGGTTTGTCCCAATTTACCCCAGGATCCCAATTTACCCCGTGTCATGGTACCCACTCCTAATACTACTACACTGTGACTAGCTATTATAAGATCGTAACATGAAACTACACGCGCTCCGTCGTTTGTATCGTTTATAGGTACCGTACTTTAAAATACTTTAAATATCATAGCTTAAGCAAGCACTGTTGCCAGATGACCGTGTGAATTTCCCCCCAACTTTTTTCGAAAACCCCCCGAAAATAGGCTTTTTGAAGAAAAAAACCCCCAAAACAATTTTTACTTATTTTAAAGAAGAAATAAAAAACCAAAAGGATTCTTTTATTTTTTAATCAAGCTATCCCTATAACTTCAACCATCTCTAAGCAATTATCACGATCATATTCACTTTCGTTATTATTATTTAAAGCATACTCGTTTTCGAAGTTAAAGATATTTAACATGTTGGATGTGGGAACAAAATTTATGCATCTATTTGGCAGTGAAAATCGAATCTTGAGAACCGCTTCGGCAGTTTCTATTGCTATTTGGTTGCATAATTTGTCCTTTATAATATTGACTTGTGAATAGTATAGTAGACTATAATTATTCTAATAGTAATTGCAAATTGATACTCAAAAAACCTCCGAAATTTCTCCCAAATAACTTTTCCCCCCCGAATATCCCCCCAAAGAATCTTTCCCCCCGAATTTCCCTCCCAAGGTCGAAAAACCCCCCGAATTTGCAGGGAATCCCCCCCGTCTGGCAACTGTGTAAGCAAGCTATTAACACTGGGAGCTCAAAACTCGTTTAATAGTTTTGGCATGAAAGAGAGAGAAGCATTACTCCTCACAAACTTTATAATATTCAATTAAGTTATAACTATTGAAATAGCTAAAGAATATTTTTCGTTATTAAATTTTTTTCAAATTTTAAACTGTTCTCCTGTAAAGTTGCAAAAATGTCGCTTCTTTTATTTATTTATTTATTGCTTAGATGGATGGATGGACGAGCTCACAGCCCACCTGATGTTAAGTGGTTACTGGAGCCCATAGACATCTACAACGTAAATGCGTCACCCACCTTGAGATAAGTTCTAAGGTATCAGTATAGTTACAACGGCTGCCCTACCCTTCAAACTGAAACGCATTACTGCTTCACGGCAGAAATAGGCGGGGTGGTGGTACCTACCCACGCGGACTCACAAGAGGTCCTACCACCTCGCTTAAACCACATCCTTTCACTCATCGATTTATTACAAAAAATACACGTAGATACAAGACAATGGTAGTAGGATTTGTTCAGCCTCGAAATACCAAAGTTAATGTTTGTATTCGTCGTAGCAATGTAGAGACAGAAGTGTTTCCTCATATGGACTATGAGCAGGATTTTATGGAAATTCTGAAGCAGAATCTTAACGGATACGATGGCTTGATATGGAATACGAAGCACCGACTCACCGCTGAGATCCTCGATTTGGCGGGTGCGTAAGCTGATTTATCTTACTTATCATTATCTCTCTCGTTTATTTTAGAATCTTCGATTGATAATGATAGAATTTTGAGGGAATGACAAAGAGAAGATCTTTCATTGAGCGAGTGAAATCGCTCGGTAGACTGACCGTCCGAATGTTGTTGTTTGGAACTTATATAAATGCAAGTTTATCTTGAAAATGACGTTAGCGAAATTCAGGCATCTGTCTACTATCATGTGTTCTATGGTGGGTACTACCATAGAATAATAAACTCTTCCACATGGTAATTAGATACTAGACTAATGTCGAATTTTCGTCTTACTTTGTCTATGATAGACCTTTTTAATATTAATTTTCCACAGCGTCCCATTTTTTCTGATGTATGATTAATTTCTTTTGTATTAGAACCACACTACTTCACATTCGTCCGTGTTTACTAGCAATACTTTCAACTAACTAGGTAGCTAAATAATTGTCTAATTCATGGGCTAGTTTTTAATAGAGAAATGTCTATGCAGGTCCTCAATTAAAAGCTATATCGGCAATGGCGTCCGGTATAGATAACTTCGACCTGGACGAATTGAAAAAACGGGGTATACCTCTGGGCAATACTCCCAATGTCTTGAACAACGCTGTAGCCGACATCGCTGTTGGTCTCCTCATATCTGCCGCTCGGAAGTTTAAAGAAGGCGTTTCAATGATTGAAAGGTATTTTCAAATGGCATTAGCAAAATTATCCCACGAGTCCCGAGATCCCTTTGAAGGTCAAGCACAAATCTCAATTTTCCAAAAAAAATAAAAAGTTCAAAATTTTGTTTATTATTTAAAATTATTTATATAAAAGTAATCCAAAACTATCGAACAAAAAAATAGATCACGCTTGAAAATAAATAAAAAATCTAAATTTAAACAAAATAAAAATTACTAATATTAACTCAGTTGCTGAATATACACATGTATCTATGTATTTCATTGTCAAAGCTATTGCCCTTGTCTTTATCTTTACTTGAATGGTCACGACATGTCTAAACTAGTTCGCTTATAAAGACAATGATCCTAGACATTCATCACTAAATACCATGTGGTAACCATATGCCACGTAATATAGTTGCTACAGCTGGTGGCTTAAGTACAATTATAATACTAATAATTAGATACAAAATAAATATCGGGAAGTACAACACGAATACATTCAACGAAAGTGGATTGTGGTCAACAATGCGTGCAGACGTGATTTCCGTAACTTTTAAACTCTAAGTCCAAATCATTGTCTCTGTATATTGTAGTGTGAAAACATGTACACAAATACCCTAAAATATAGATTTTAATTAAAAATGTTATGGTGTTTAAATGGAAACCGTTGTTTACTGGTGGTAGGACCTCTTGTGAGTCCGCACGGGTAGGTACCACCACCCCGCCTATTTCTGCCGTGAAGCAGTAATGCGTTTCGGCTTGAAGGGTGGGGGCAGACGTTGTAACTTTACTGAGACCTTAGAACTTATATCTCAAGGTGGGTGGCGCATTTACGTTGTAGATGTCTATAGGCTCCAGTAACCACTTAACACCAAGTGGATTGTGAGCTCGTCCACCCATCTAAGCAATAAATAAATAAAAAATTTAAAAAAGTTGAATCTTACTCATATTATAAGGAAGTAATGTGGGAGAATCCGGTCACTGTTCTCGTCGAACTCGTCAATGTGTTCGAAGTGAAACCTAGTTCATGAACACAACCTACTATAGCCGGATCTTCTCAGCGGGTCGCGATTCCAATCCAGTCGTAGATTCTGCGAAGCACTGCTCTTGCTAGGGCTAGTGTTAGCAAATTCTCTCAAATTGAGTCCGTGAGCACCTGTGCGCGCCTACTTGAAATAGCCCCGTAGGCTACCAACGATTAGGTGTAGAGCAAAGTAGAAGAATATAAGCAAATTCTAATCTTATTCACCAGAGCGAAACAAATGATTTGACCCATGAAGCTTGAATTTCTAATATAATTGATATAGAAACGAGTGGAAGTTCGGCGTTCAATGGATATTAGGACAGGATATCGCGGGCAGCACCGTTGGTATCATCGGTCTGGGCGGCATCGGACAAGCCGTCGTCAGAAGACTGAAGGGTTTCGACGTGTCGAGATTCTTATACTGCGGGAGATCTGATAAACCTGAAGGTGGGTTGAGGAGAGAGAGAGACATTATGCTTTGTTGTACACAAAATAAATAAAGCAGCGGCTTGGCTCTGCCCCTTGATGAAGTCCATGGTCGACGTTAACCACTTACCTTCAGGTGGATCGTATGCTCGTCCGCCTACAAGGGCAATAAAAGGAAAAAAAGTGTACCACCGTGACAAAAAAAAAGTTTGAGAATCACTGTTTTAAGCACTATTAGTCAGTAGTCGTAATGCTGTCTTTGTCTTTCATTTTAATGCCAGAAAGGAAACAATCTTTACAATACGTGAAGCAAAAACTTTGTATCCCTTTTTACAAAAATTGCGCGGACGGAGGAGTATGAAATTTTCCACACTTATAGAGAATATGGAGAAGAAGTGCACAATGCTAATATTTTTTTAAACTAATGCATAAAAGATACATTAAATCAATAAAGAAAACATTACACACACTACATACCATGTATTTGACGCACACACGCATGGATACTATTTTATTGTCAAACTTTTGTTCTTGACGTCTGTTGTCAAATTGAGAATAGATTAAATATTGTTTGTCTTTGTTAATATTTTTTATAGTGTAGTCTTGGCGAAATTTGTGATTATAGAAGTAAAAAATACAATCATTATAGTGTACAAACTTACAATTCCAATTAATTATAGTCGAATTTCGACTACTGCGGGACCTCTAGTAATTTTAAATTCCACAGCGAAGTTATTAGGGGTGGAGCGTGTGCCACTACAAGAACTGCTGGAGGAGAGTGACTTCGTGGTGCTAGTTTGTCCGTTGACCAACGAAACTAGACATTTAATCAACGCTGACACATTGAAGATGATGAAGAAGAACGCTGTATTGGTTAACATCGCACGAGGAGGTGTGTATCATAGTTTAAACTAACAGATGAAGTCTGAGAAGGTAACCATTGGAGTTCTTTTTTTCTTATATTTTTTTATGAATGGCTCCAACCCCTTAGGTGTTGTTTGTCCATACACAAATGTGTGATTTTAGGAACAGCACAAACAAATATGTTAGACTGACTACTTTAACCATTAGACTTTTTTCTTTTCCTACGTAATCTTGTAACCTCGAGGGGTTATGCTAGATTCTCCGGGCGAGTAGGTGGGCCCACGGGGCTCAAACTTGGCGTTGTTGCTAACACTAACCCTTGCAAGAGCAGTGTTCGCAGAATCCACCACCGGATCGGAAACGCGACCTACTGAGAAGATCCGGCGAGAAACTCAGTGGGCTCTGTCTGTGGGTTAATTTACACGCCGAGCCCTTGGTCGCAAGCGGCGGGTTCGGTGAGAACGATGACCGGTGCGTGAGGTAACTAAAAGCACCGTTAATGGATCGGGAAGATCCGAAATGACGTGTTTTGGGTGACGTCGACTGTTTACCATTTGGTCCGCAGGATCGGGAATGTAGCTACCGGTGGCCACGATGAGAGGGTTCTCGTGTCGTACCGCTTTATCGATAATGGCGCATCGATGCCGACTGTAGATACTTACTGATGGACTCTAAGTCCACGGAGCTCCGAGGGGTCGACTAGTAAATTAACCCTCAGACACAGCCCACTGAGTTTCTCGCCGGATCTTCTCAGTGGGTCGCGTTTCCGATCCGGTGGTAGGTTCTACGAAGCACGGCTCTTGCTAGGGTTCGTGTTAGCAACGTCGCCAGGTCTGAGCCCCATGAGTCATCTACTAGTTAAGGTTACGCTGAAATAGCCTCTCAAAACTCTCAGCTTAGGTAGGAAAAAAATTATAAAAAAGTGTGTTCTTTCACAGAGATAATTGATCATGTTGCACTTTACGAAGCGTTGAAGAACGAACAGATATTCGCTGCCGGACTGGACGTGGTGTCCCCGGAGCCGATCCCCGCAGACCACCCCCTGCTGACCTTGCCGAACTGCTGTAGGTTTGAATTTTGATTTTCTAATTTATTACAGCTATTTACAGCTCATCGCATTTTATAGAGACCGCGGAGGCAGAATTTCGTATCACCACCACCTTAAACTTCACCATTCATGCCAACACTCAGTAGTTACGTCATGTGTATGATGCAACTAGGGCCAAGGTGGCTAAATATTAGTGAAATAAATCTACATAAAAAGAAAAAATTAAGTATCAATTAGTAAAGGGGTGTAAATAAATTGATGCCGGGTATTTAAGATACGTAAGATAAAGATTATCATGCTTAATAATATTCCGTAATAGGCAGCGGCTTACCTGTAGGCTTTGCTTATGAGCAAAGTAGTCACTATCGCTCATGTTTTTTTAATTGCTTTTATAGAGAGACGAGTGTAGGGTCAGCTTGATGCTAAATAGTCACCGGCAATGCCAGGGGCAAACACAACCTGCAGCTTACCTGCTAAAATTCAATGACAAAACAGTAAAGAAACCTATGAAAGGGCATACAAAATTAATAACTAATTTCAATGATAGAGATTAGAGGTAAATTAATTTCGACATCAAAGAGAATGCTATGTGATTGTTTTTGGATTTAACCCCTTTAAAAGCGAAATTTCGTCTGCTATAAGTAATCTTATTACATGTTAAACACTAAAAAAAGAACAATTTTCACACAGATATAATACCGCATTTAGGCAGCGCGACAATCGAGACAAGAAACAAAATGGCCGTCAACGCGGCGAAAAACATTATCTTAGCATTCGAAGGAAAAAGTATGCTGTACCCTACATATTAACGTATCGGCATATCATAAAAATGATTACAAGTACAGATAGCACGTTCATTACATTTAAATTGCATATTAAAATTTTATGAAAAAATTTTTTGGGTGTTTTTTTTCTTCGTGAGTTTTTATTAATGTATCTTTGATCTTTTTGGCCTTGAGCTCAAAACGCCGGAACATCACTCCACCCGTTCGTGTGGACATGTCCCACTAAAAGCTCAGTACTCAACACCCAAACGTCCGATCCTCCCTGAAAAAGGCGCAGGTGGGAGATGACTAGACTAAATGCCCAATACTAGGCTAGGCTTAGCCTGACCGAGCTGCACGGCGGCAGCGGTAAGTATCACCTCCTTCGCCTATTCCTGCGAAGCAATCGTGCAGTTCAACCCGTAGAAGAACCAATTTGGTGTTGCCATTTTAAGCAGACAATCATACAGCTCACCCGATGCCACAGCCTAATCGCTTTCTAAACTTCACTGAACGCAATTTTCGTTAAGCAAATTTAAATATGAAGGAAAATATTGTTGTACGGGCCCAATCACGAATAAACATTAGAGTGTGCTTCACTATTGTGGGCTACACCTACATAAAATATACACTTTTCACATTGAGAAGACGGCACGACAAGAAAACTCTCTTGTTGTGGTCGCCGGAAATTACATACCCGATCCTATGAACCGAGTGGTAAACAGTCAACGTCGTCCTAAACCAGTCATTACGGGTCCTCCCGATCCATTAACGGTGCTTTTAGGTACCTCAGGTGCCAGTCACCGTCCTCGCCGAAACCGTCACTTGCGATGAAGGGCTCGACGAGTAAACTAACCCATAGACACAGCCCACTGACTTTCTCGCCCGATCTTCTCAGTGGGTCGCGTTTCCGATCCGGTGGTAGATTCTGCGAAGCACGAGCTAGGGTTCGTGCTAGCAACGTCATTAGGTTTGAGCCCCGTGAGCTTATCTACTAGTTCGGTGAATCTAGCATAACCCCTCGAGGTTACTAGCGAGGTCTACTACTTAGGTTGCATTGGACACACGCACCGAAAACCAGTTTGTTATCGCTCGCGCATAGCGGCCGTACTCTATAAATTATACTTATATGTATTTATATTTAAGACAATGCACCGCGCTGACATTTAGTCAGAGTCTACCCGCAACACGTAACGCCTGCCTATATTTTGTACAATAACTTCGTTTGTTCCGTTTTTCGATACTTAAGCTGTGTTTGTTCTTAATATAGTAAGTATCATTTTACTTTATATAGCTGACAGTAATTATATATATTTATAGTAACGTCGTGTAAACAAATAAAAGTGACAAAACTTAGCAGCGAACTATCCGTTACTTTTATATGGCCTTGTCGTACATCCCCCACATACATCTATACTACACATTGGACACGAACCGAACATTAAATTATTTACAACTATTAATATAAAATTAAAACTAATTAGTTTGTTGTGTAACTGTATACGTATATATGTATGTATATACGGGAGTAGCCCCCACAATTACAATTCACTTCGTTTACTTGAGATAATCGTGTGTGCTTAGTGTGAGTTTTTAACTCAAATCTGTATGGAGCTGGATCAGCGCCCCTAGCGGCAAACGAAAGGAAGCTTTTCCGACTCCATACGAATTTGAGTTAACTTTTACGCGATCGAGAAGTTAAAAAACTCGCGATAAGCACACCGTTCGTCACTTTGCTTATAATAGAACTGTCTTCATCCGGCCTGTTACCCGCTTTCCGCGTCCGATTGCCCCCAACGTCAGAACCCAGGTGAAGTAAGGGGTTACCGCGGCCAACATTTCAACAAGACAGCGCAGTTCAAGAACGCCCGACCGACGGGACCTTCGAGGCGAATCTGAGGCTCTGCAACGTCGGCTGTCTGGATACAGCAGCCAGGCTACCAAGCCGGTGCCGCTGGTGTACCGGAATACCCCGCTAGACCAGAACTAACCTGCCAGATCGGGACGCGATACACCGCGAACCGGTTGCTCTTTTTCACGATGTTATTGTTTCTTCCCGGCAGCACCTCAGTAACGCGCCGCGCAGCCCCAAACCCTTTAGGTCGCCCTTCATCTGAGGGGAGCCGCCTCCTACAGGGGCCGCGACATTCTTTATATATTAAGTGTATTATCTATGGTTCACTCTGTTCCTTCTGACGCTCGGGCGTTCCATATACCTAATATTTTATGTTTGGAGTGTCATTCTCAGTCTGTTGAGTCTATCGGGAGGCCTAACATAACACAGTATTCCCAAGCACTTACTTTTTTTTGAAGCACATTGACATTCTATAATCTTGATTCGCTTTTGTTTCAATATTGAGGCGTAGGTAGGTTCAATATAGACAAGGTAGGTACTCCTAATTAAAAATCCGTTACCCTTAATGGACTGGAACGGTTTGCAGCAAAAATAAATATAGATAAACTAATATTGTTTCTTCGTGTTCTGTTCAATATCAACTGCGATGTCTAATTGTAGCAACTACATAAAAATCGAGGAGAGGGGTACGAAAAAAAAAGGAAAGACCGAAATTAATTTTAAAAATCGCTGCTAAAAGTTATTTAATTCTGCTTTAGTTACTCCGTTTTGTATTGTTCATTTTAATTATTCAATCTACAAATATGTACATCGAATTCTGCTGTGTGTGTATTAATTTGAAAGAATAATAATGCGGCATGGTTGGGTAAAGTAGGTACTCTACATAAAATACTCGATTAAGAATCATCATTTTATGTAGCTTAAACATTAAATCATATCTAGTATTTAGGTGTTTGCGATCTATAAAGATAGATGCGCATATTTTTTATTCGCGTGCTTAGCTAATTAAGTATAGGTAAATCTCAAAACGTACAATAAACACATACATATCACCGCCGCGTGATAAACTCACGCTTTGAACTGATGAACATACAAAAACTGGCCAGTGATGATAACTGAATTAATCACAAAAACGTAATGTTAAATTGGAACTCCGTAATAATGATACTTAGTTTACTGGCACTCATAATACCAAGCAGACGCCTAAATTTAATAAAAATAAAATAAAAATGAGATAGGTTGTCAAATTTCCAAATAATTTTGACGTTTAAAATTGTTTGTAAAACCGCGAATACTTACTTATCAATGTTAATCTATAAGAAGGTTTTGTGTAGATTTCCAGCGATGATAACTCGATTCACTCAGTTGTACATCGGTCTGCTGGTAGCGATACCGTGTCTAGCCACGAACGGCACAATGACGAAGAACCTAAAAGTATTAGTTTCATCCAACGATTACCCGCCGACCGCGCTGAAAATACTTGAAGATCAGTAAGTAAATAATGTTTTGTTCATCAGTACAAATCTTTATGTAATTTTATTAATGTTTTGTTTGGTTTCCTCGTACCATTATCGTAATTACGAAACAAACTGTCAAGGTTGTAACACAAGTTTCCTTTTAAAAACAACTTTATTGCTTAGAAATTAAATGCCATATTTGTAACCACGTATTTATTTTTGATAAAATAATAACAATACTATCAAAAAGCAAACAAAATAAGCTTAAGGTCAGTTGAGTTCATGAAATTTAAGATCGATAATTTTTTGGTTTACTCATTTTAAAAACTATTTCATTAATAAAATTGTAATCAATTAAAAGTTTAGGTTATCATTCGACTAAAATTGTTTCTAAGTGCTCCTCTTGGTAGCGTAACCTAAGTAGCTAGCGTAACCCTAACAAGTAGATGAGCTCGCGGGGCTCAAACCTGACGTCGCTGCTAACATTAACCCTAGCAAGAACAGCGCTTCGCCGAATCTACCACCGGATCAGAAACGCGACCCACTGAGAAGGTCCGGCGAGAAACTCAGTGGGCTGTGTCTGTGGATTAATTCGCTCGTCGAGCTCTTCGTCGCAAGCGACAGTTTCGACGAAGACGGTGACCGGTGCTTGTGGTACCTAAAAGCACCGTTAATGGATCGGAAGGATCCGTAATGACGTGTTTTGGGCGACGTCAACCATTTACCATTCGGTCTACAGGATCGGGTATGTAATTTCCAGCGGCCACGACAAGAGGGTTCTCATGTCATGCCGCCTTCTCAAAGTGGCGCAATGATGCCGACTGTAGATACTTACTAACTGAACCGCTATATAATACATCAATATAAGCCACAGTCACAAAAACCAAGGGGCAGCTCTAGCAATAATATTGTTCTTAAAACAAATCTTTCACTAATAAAAAGCTACATTTCAGCTTTACAGTTCTACAGTCAAGGTATTTAAACTTTGGTCAAGAAGGAAGCACGTTAGGCAGAGAAGAGATCCTAAAGCTTATCCCGGGATGTTCAGCTCTAGTTTGGATCTCTAATCTTCCTATAACGAATGAAATCCTTGACGCAGCCGGTAAGTTCGCATTGTCTCGCTCGAGATATACAATCTAATGGGTGTATGTGAAAGTCGGTAATAGAATAGCTTTGGTGACCCTGACCCGGGTCGACCTTGACACAAAGAAGCTTGAACCTTATTAGCCAGACTTAAAACTACTTTTAAAGTTTAATCTTCCGTTTTTTATTGTCATTATTATGATACGAGATTATTTTATCATGACCGACTCAGTGGTGCAGTAGCTAGCACCTCTGACTGTTGCGCCAAGGTTCGTGGGTTCGATTCCCACATCGGGCAAACATTTGTGTGCTGAACAGAATTGTCTGCTCTTTGTCTGCGTGTTTATTACCTATATCTATATATATTTATACGTATATAAGTATGTATGTCAGTATTTTGTACTCATAACACAGGGAATTCTAATTTGGGGCCACAGGAATGTGCGTGGTTTGTTTTAAGAAAAATGTATATTATTTCGGACATTTAATAGTTTTAGTCACGGAAGACAAAGTTGTTATGCGTCGTACGTTATTTTATTATTGTTCTAATTAAAGATAGTTTTAATTATGTCTAGGACCCACGAAATCCAGATCGAATACTTAGTAATCAATCTGACATTTAAATGACATTTATAGTAATTTTTTTATTGCCGTTGTGGGCAGATGTAGAGCAGATATAGAGTAGATGTAGAAATGTAGAGTTTCCGAGTGGGGTGAATTGAACTTGGTTCAACTCGAAAAGCGTGGGGAAAGCGTGAAAAGCGTTGAGGAAGCGTGAAAAACGTGGGGGAAAGCACCGAGCCTAAAACGCCAGCATTAATTAATGGTCATGGTATCGGAGCAGCAACCGTAGTTTTTTGGGAGTGTTACGGAAACGATATTGTGATCGATCAGGTACACAACTGAAGATCGTGAGCACGGTCTCCGCCGGCTACAACCACTGCATCCCCGAGGAGTTGCGCGCGCGGGGTATGCAGCTGACGAACACCCCGAACGTCCTGTCCCCGGCCGTTGCAGAGGTTGCCGTGGGGCTCATATTGTCGGCCTCTAGAAGGTTCACTGAGAATCTGGATCAAGTACGCAGGTAGGCACCACCGCCCCACCTATTTCTGCCGTGAAGCAGTAATGCGTTTATCACTAATTAATTAATACCCTAATTACCCCTTTTTATGAAATTTCGCGGACGGAGGAGTATGAAATTTCCCACACTTTATAGAGAATACTTGTATAGAGAAGGAATGCAGAATTCTATTTTTTTTTTCAAATAATACATAAACAATTCATTAAATCTATAAAAATAACATATATTTGACACACATGTGCATATTTATTATTTTGTTTGATTGTTAAAGTCTGTGGTCAAATTGTCTATAGGCTACACCTTGGCGAAATCTGTGATTATAGAAGTATAGTCCAAAGATTAAACTTCTTCTATTGTCAAAAAAATAGAACCGTAATGTTTAAACTTATAATTTAAATTAATGATGGTCGTATTTCGACCGCTAGGTGAACACTAGTATGGATAAATCACTAACAAAAAATTAAAAGGGGCCACAGGAGAAACAGCAGTTTACAAATAAATCATCGATATCGATTAACCTACAAAAAGGTTCTAAGGTAACACACATAGGTAAAAATACAGCCGAATTGAGAACCTCCTCCTTATTTGTGGAAAGAAATCATGTACGCTCATGTCTCAACCTTCTTATCACAAATTAGATCGTTATGTCATGATTATTAAATCAACTGTAGCTTATATTTGACTTATCGCCGCGTTTATCAGTGAAATATTGGTTGACAACGAATCTAGATGAATTGGAAATACATATCAAATCGAGATTCGGGATAATGTTAAAGGAAAATATATTTTTGTTTTTGAAGTGAAACTTCTAATGCAACAAGGTAGCATGGAATAGAAAGAGACAGAGCGAGAGTGAACGCGTGGCACTTGAACGCATGCGCGTAGTATACCTGTGACCATAGATTATACACTTAATATATTTGAGACCTGTGACAGGTCACCGCGAGCGTTAGCAACGAGTAGCGTCCAATATTTTAATGAATTATTTAAAAATATATTTATCTTTATTTTTCTATCTATAATTTAAAATTTATATAGTATAAATGTTAAAGATGTCGCATCTCTTATACACAGCATTTCCTAGTACAAAATCAATCTGATTGAAGGATGACAAATGAAGAAAACCACTACACACTCCACATCGAAAAAGAAGTTTCACTTCATTCACGTGCACCAAGTTGCACGCGCACCGTTTTTTTTTCTAAAGCCCTTTCGGTTCCGACTTAAATTCATAATTTTCGAGTTGAATTATTATAGTCTGTCTTCGACCAAAAGAAACATAATCACAATATAACCGATGTCACGTATTGAACAACCTCACTGAATGTCCGGAAAACCGATCAACCGTCCAGTGTGCTTACTGCGAGTTTTTAAACGTTCTCGATCGCGTAAAAGTTAACGCAAATTAGTACTTATAAGAGCTGGAACGTTTGCCTACGTTTGCCGCTAGGGGCGCTGTTCAAACTCCATACAAATTGAATTAACTTACGCTATTAGAACGTTTAAAAACTCGCACTAAGCACACGGGAAATATTTGTAAGCAAGGTTGCTTCGATCAATAACCGCGTTACTCGAACCCATAGACTTGCAAATTATTGGACATGGCGTGCAGTGAAACATATAGACCTTTTTAAAGCTACCATGTTAGACATCGCTAGCAATCTTATTTATCTATGTTTTTTGAGTACAATTAAAATACACCTTGTATTTTTTATGACATAGACGATTTCATTTTATTGAGTTATTGGTTTTTGTTTGAAAAACAATTTAATTTAAAAGCATTATTACAAACTTGTTTATTCTCTTCAATTACACAGTAAGAATATTATAAAGTGCTGCCACCTAGTGTCTACATAGAGTTAAATTTTCTTTTCATATTTCGAATACCATTTAACGAATTACATTACTTCTTTCCTGCTCTAACATTTTTCTTTTTCCATGGTCTATAATGTTTTTTTTATACTCTTCTAGGGGAGAATGGGAGATCGGCTTCGACAAGGTCCTAGGGCAAGACCTCCGCGACAGCACTGTAGGGATCATCGGCTTGGGTGGTATTGGACAGGCTGTCGTCAAACGTCTTAGTGGTTTTGATGTCGCCAGGTTTATTTACTCCGGACACAGAGAAAAACCCGAAGGTACACGATTTTGGCTGAAACCTGACCTTTTTATCTCCGCGCATTAGTTGCAGCTTAAAGTATGTTTAATAATAGCATTCATTTTCCCTTAGCCCGCAATCTATAATGATATGCAACTCACTGTCAATGCCGCTAATCAGCTGATTTCGCCTTCGTTACGTAACAGCGTGCAGTGGATTTAACTTTTTTTTTATGTTATTGATTAGCATTGTGCTAACTGTATTCGCTTCCTTGATCTTTCATACACACGTTGACTGCCATGTAGGTCACCAGTACCCTACGCAGCGCACTGAAGTAATGTCGATTTCTATTACTAAGCATCTGGATTGTTTAACTCTCCCTTTTGTTTGTTAATGTATGTTTTAGTCTTTTAAGATCACTTAGAAATAGATTTATTCTCAGCATCTTCGGATTTGTCTTTCCCATAGTGTACTAGATATTTTGGCACCTTAGAAGATCGAAGATAAATCTAAATAATTACTTCAGTGAGCCACATAACTACATGTCTCGATCGTAATGTAAATCTACCGTACGTAATTTTGCCTGCTTAGACATGACTAGCGACCCGCTCCGGCTCCGCTCGGGTCTTTAACAAAAATTTCAACAATATTTGACGTTACTTAATTTTTTAAAATAAATGAACACTTATTGCGGCATAACTATAATAGTTAGACATGTGCCATCGCGATACATTTTGTAAATAATAATGTGTTCTACAAAGTCGTAGTACATTATTTTATTCTATCATTAATAGTTTTCGCAGGGCACGCGGTGTAAAGAATATTTTAGGTATTTTTTTACACCTTGGATTACATTAATTATTGGAGTTTCAGTAAGGAACCCTAATTTTTTGCAAAAAAAGATTATAGCCTATGTATATATAGCCTATGTCACTTGGGAATAGTGTAGCTTCCAAACAGTGAAAGAATTTTTCAAATCGGGTCAGTAGTTTCGGAGCCTATTCAATACAAACAAATGTTTCCTCTTTATAATATTATAGTATAGATAACATTTTATATCCTTGCAGCTAAAGCCCTTAGAGCAGAGTTCGTAAGTCAGGACACGTTGCTGGAGCAAAGTGACTTCATCGTCGCGGCCGTGCCTCTGACTAATGAGACCAAGCTGATGATCAACAAAGAGACGCTGGGGAAAATGAAACCGAACGCTGTGTTCGTTAATGTAGGACGCGGAGGTCAGTGACCCGACCATCGTTAATTCTATATACCTAATTTTAATAGTCAGTTAATTTTAGTATGTACATATGAGTCGTCTATTATCAAAGGTGGCAATCTGTGCATTTGGACAAAAAAATATTATTGATATGTCAATACAGATTGATTTGAATATAATCGTCGCCTTCAAAGAATACGGTTCAAAACCTGCATTAAATAAAGGTTAATACTTAACCTGTTATTTATCTAAGATGTCGATCAGAAGAGTTTTGTGACTGCCAATAGAATACAAAGTCAATAATTCGTTTTTCTGATTTACCAATAATTGTCCAAAAGTCACATTGCCGGCTTTGATAATAGTCGACTCATATATAGGTTTGTATGTGGGCGTTTGTGTAACGGAATCTTTCTAAAATCATCTTCAACGCATACAACTCGTTCGATTAACTCGTAAAATTTGCACACGCAACAAGGACCGTATTTCTACCGTGAAGCAATAATGCGTCTCGGTTTGAAGGGTGGGGCAGCCGTTGTAACTATACTGAGACCTTAGAACTCATATCTCAAGATGGGTGGCGGCATTTACGTTGTAGACGTCTATGGGCTTCAGTAAACACTTAACACCAGGTGGGCTGTGAGCTAGTCCACCCATCTAAGCTATAAAAATTTAAAAAAAAATCGATCCAATATCCTAACGTGCTTAGTGCGATTTTTTAACGTTCTCGATAGCGTAAAATTTAACTCAAATTTGTATGAAGTTGGAACAGCGCCCCTAGCGGCAAACGTAGAGAAGCTGCTCCAACTGACTGGAATCGACACGAAAAAAAAAAGTTATATCAATCGTTATTCGGTTTGCTGTTTGAGCATGTCTTAGTTTTTACACTACACATTAATATATTTTAATGATTTGAAACTAATGATGAACTTTTTGGATCATAGACCTCGTTGACCAAGACGCTTTGTATGACGCATTGAAGAACAAACAAATCTACGCGGCTGGACTGGACGTGACTACCCCCGAACCGCTGCCCAAGGACCACAAGCTCTTAACGCTGCCGAACTTATGTAAGCAATTGTAAAACATATATTTTTTTCTAGCTAAAATTTACTGTCACGTGTTCTTTGTCTATGGTGAATTTGGATGTTAATAGACTTTTATTACAGACTAGCCCGCTTCGCTGGGCATTTAAAATTAGCATTATAATTTCCATTGAGTACATGTATTTTTTACATGGATACCAAGTTTCAAGTCAATCGGGTTCAGTAGTTATAGCGGAAAATCCGTAAAAACCACTGTAGATTTATATAGTAGTATAAGATATAGGTGAAACTGTTTGTCTAATTTCTGTGACATTTGTAATTTAACTAAATCTTATTTGATCTTGAAATGTTTCTGATTTAAACTGTATATACATCGAAAACTTGTATGAAATTATAGACCTGTCAAAAATTACAATAAACAGTAGGTGAGTGATAATGATTTAATGAAATTTAAATTTGTTTACAGTTGTACTCCCGCATATCGGTAGCGCGACGGTGCGGACCCGCCGAGAGATGGCAGAGCTGGCAGCCAATAATATTGTCAACGGCCTCACTGGCAAACCTTTGCTGTCACCTGTCAAACTATAAACTTTACCATTGTACTTCTCTAATATATTAAGTGTATAATCTATGATTGTACTCAATGACTGATTTAGTTCTATAGTAATAAATCGTTAACCAGGGGGGTGCAACTCCCATACAAAGGAAAATAACATACAACTAGCGTCATCTTACTCCTGTGGCGACGTCATTTTTGTAACTTTTAGGCATTAATGATCTAATAAACTCACTAGATGGCAGATATGAGTTCTGACTCAATAAAAAATGTAGCGTACTTTGAAGCAGTGCTTCCACTTTTAGGGAATTCTCCCTTTTTTAGGGAAAAATAGCTGATATTTTGGATGATAAAGACAATTTAAAAAATACCAGGATTTAGGATATTTCGGGGTAAAAAGCAAAGCCTATACTAGTAACTGTTGTGAATTTTAAAATAAACGATAATTAAAGTAAAACAATGAACATTTTATTTTATGGAGAGAGAATGACATTAAGTCGAGTTGACAAGTAAAAGAATAAAACAGAGTTGTGTATAAAAACTATAAAGGTTTGATTCAACAGTAACCCTCTAGTAAAGTAAATCATAGATTAAGCCACTGCTTTTTCTTAGGGATTCCCCAGAATCCCAATAAGTATAATCCGCCAAATTTTTATTTACCTATTTTCGTTGATGTCACCAGAACTTACTTGTATTGTAATATACAGGTACTTCATGTACCATGAAAGATTATCATGGTAATTTCATTTACGAAAACCTTGTAATTGTCATTTCACTTTTGCTAGCAGTTCCTTCTTCAAAGACTGAGGTGGAAAGATTATTCAGTGTTCTCAAATTTAAAAACTGACAAAAGAAACAGGCTTTCTAATGAAACCCTGAACGGCTTGCTTCATAGAAAGTTCCCAACTTTGCCAGCAAACAATTGCTCAATTTTAGAACCGAACAGTGTTAGGTTGTGCAGCAAAAGAATATAAAAGCAATGCGTCGACTTCCTTGAAAATTCTAATCCTATAGATCTATGATCTTCTGGGGGCGTTTATATTATATATACCTACATTAAATAATATGCTGTGGTTTATTTTCTGTATTTTATTTACGCTTTCTATATAAAGGATTTATGAAAGTTGTCTAGGAAATTTTAGGGTAAATTCAAAAGAAACTAGGGTAAAATGTGTTAAAAAAAACGTAAGTGGAAACACTGCTTTGAAGTTTTCAAAATTCCAGGGCCGTAAAACAATCTCAAAAAAAAAAAAAAAGTTTTCAAAATGTCGTAACGATTTAATTTTTTAAATCGTTTTTTTTTGGTCTTGGTGTGAGTTATTTTACGTTGTAGTATTAATTTAGAGCAACTTTTAGCTTTATGAGAATATTAGACGATTAGACATTGAGAAACTCTGTTTTGAATTCTCTTTAGACATAACTTGGCTCCAATACTTTTTTCTTCGTTAGCGTTTCGTAAGCCTGTGTAACTATTTTCATTTCTTACAGAATGTTTATTATTAAAAATCAGCATGCCTCGAAGATCGAAAATGAAATGCTATTTCGGATGCCTTGATAACGGTGAGTTTACACTATTTTCCCGGTATATTATTTGCTAACAGAATTATTATTCATAATATAATTAAATGAATTAGCACCAACTAATGGTCCTTCCTATTTCTGCTGCCTAGCTATCATATATGTTAAGTTTTGATCAAAACAGTCGGTATTAAGTCTCGTACTATCACACACACACCTCAGATAATAAAATTGTCTCGAGTGGGTGGAAGTATTTATGTTTTGCAACTCAGCGTATTATATGCTTATTGTCAAGTGGGCCCGAACTAGTTTTTTGGAATGATCAATCAGTCATGCTTTCCTGTTTAAATAAAATACAGCACAATTGATCTCACATCCAAAGTTAGATGATGGCATTCACGTTTTGTTTCCTGGTGTTTGATAACTAAGTTACACCAAGTGGCCTGTGACCACGTTCATCCTTCTACCCAATATAAAATAATGTTTTTATTTTTGTAGACAAAGGTTTGATAATGACAAAATTTTATGGAAAAATTATAAGGAGCACTAAAATGTCTGAAACATGAAAAGATTGATGCACTATATTTGAACCAGAACGTGTTATGTAATATATTAATTTGTAAGTAAGATTACATTAACACTAAATTTTTCATGGTCGTATTTTTTCAATATTTGTTACATACTTAAGATACTTTGTTTCTCCGTTTCAGAAGAGAAACTGATTCAGCAAGGAACGTGAACTCTCAAGGGATCTTAATTTTTTTTAAATATGTTTATAATTGATAAATTAATAATTGAAATAGTTCATAAGAACTAAATTGATGCCAATTTTGTTTTAAAATAGGTTGTTTAGTTCTTATAGTTATAGTATTACGTTTGAATAGTTGTAATTAGTAAGTTAGTAATATATGAAAATACTGATATAAATTTTTGTAAATAACCTTTTGTAAATTCTACGAGAAGATGATTTTAATTAATGATCAAAAGTCAACGGTCTTTAAAAGCATTATTTGCAATTATTTAGATTAACTGTGGAATATATTTGCTAAGTTGTGTTTTCTGTATGAGCAGATATAAATGAAAATGCCCAAACATGATTATGTTTCTTACATTTTCATTATGTGAAATCAATATGCTTGTGACTGAGTATATTAATAATTTATTAAAACTTAAGTGATAGACAGCAACCCCTATGGCACTGCTGAAGTTTATAAGCACTGGTGACCACTTATCATGGGCCGGGTTGCGTGCTCGTCTGCTGTTGAGTGCAATAAAAATTTTCGAAACCCTTTCTATTATTTAGATGTAATATTAGTGTACATTTAATTTGGATTAAAAGATAAATTTACATTTTATGTTTGCATGTGTATGTTTATAATTCATTTGCATGTAACGAACACCAGTTTCTTTTGTAACAAAATGTAAACTAATGGTTTGTAATGAATGTAATTAACTTTAAGATGATTTTCTTTCAATCTGCTGTTTGTTTCATCTAGTATTACCAAAGCTAAAGCATCAGAAACGTCAGAATAGAAATAATTTAGATAGGGAATAAAAGTATAACTAATGTAATCATGTCTAAGATTACTATAAGCGTCATTAAGTACAAACTATCAATATTTAAGAGTACTTTAAATCATCATTACATTTTTTAAACATTTTTTGTTTTTCAAATCATGTAATAAAACGTTTGTGCAGAACAAAATGTCACATGTTATGAACATGATTGTGGGTTAATCGTTTCTTAAATTTCTAAATGTTTATAAGAATGCTAAGAATAATTTAGTATTCACTTTAGTGTGTGTATTATCTCTACAATGCTAGTATAAATGACAATTATTGTATGACGAAGCATAGGTAGTGTTTATAGATGTAATATTTTCATACAAGGTCATGATCTGTCACGATCAACTTTAAGCAAGAACTGCTATAGTTAAGAAACAAATTTATTAAATTTAATTCAAATTGTCTACTATGTTTGTAATGGAAAGCTGACATGTTTATATTTCGCACAAATGACTTAAGTGACATTGAATGATTTGATTATCTAGACTTAATTAACTTTTAGATAACTTTCGATTTAATGTTATTAAGTACTCTAGTAGGATTAATCTAGAGGAGTTATTGTTATTCGAAATTTTATACAATTGTACGTTCATACTATCTTTTAACAGTAAATTGTTTGTAATATAGGGAAATTAAATAGCTTACAGAGAATTACAGCTTTTTATTTAAAAAAACTGTTTTCTCTCTGTATGAAAAGGTCTTATCGATTAGAATGCTGAACACAATCAAACGTTCTTTAATATTTCATAAGTACTACCGGGAATTTCAGCGATTCTAAACGATAAGATTTTTTCATAAAGAGAGTTAATTATAAAAAATATTAAAATTACTAAAAAAGCCACCTGGTGGGGGGTAGGGAGACTAATAATCGACAGCAGCGACGCCTGCTGTCCCGGGCTCTAACTAAAGCAAAAATAAAAATGAGAGTTGCGCATCTAATCTATGTCGTTAACAGAACCATGAAGTCGGAGTCGAATGTCGAAATATAGTTTTTAACATAAACTTGTTTGTATCTGGATTGACCTGGTGTTTGTTTTGTTTTTTCTTTTCCTGCGACGTAACTCTTTATAAGAATCTCACCTTTATTAATAAAAATAATAAATATTTATTCCAAGCATAAAATATAAAAGTTAAAGTAACAAAAAAAGAAAAAAAAAACTATTAACGCTACATATACAGTCAAACCTGGGTAAGTGAGAACTGGATAAGTAAGAAAACTATAAGTGAGAGTAATAGCAAGGACCCGTCATTTTAAGCTCCCAAAACCTCTATTAGCGAGAAACAGAAACCTCTGTAAGAGAGAGTCGTTTTTTCCTCATGGACCTCCGTAAGTGAGACTGCTACATATCTATACCTCTATAAGCGACAGCCGAGCTTTATTTATTTATTTATATTATATAGGAGGAACAAATGACAAAACAAATTACAAATTTAACATCTGCTATTTTATGACTCATTTTTAACTTTCGTGGAACTTCTTATCATTGTTTTTGTATGGTTTTCCCGTGAATATTGAACCTATTCTATTTCGTGGAACTAAATAACGTTGTCATTTTATCGTATTCTTTTATCGCATTATTTTCGAATCGACACGTGTGCCTGTGTACCGTCCTGTTTGTCGAACTTACTCAGTTTAATCGACATCAACCCCACGAAAAGCACAGCGGTGCTCTTCAAAAGGGGTCGCCCTCCGAACACCACGCTGAGCATCCCCCTCCCGACTAGGCGCGTCAACACCTCCGCTCCCGCCATTCGCCCAATCACGGTGTTCGACCAGCCCATACCGTGGGCCCCGAAGGTCAAATATTTAGGCGTCACCCTCGACAGTAGGATGACATTCCGCCCTCACATCAAGACGGTACGCGACCGTGCCGCCTTCATTCTAGGACGTCTCTACCCGATGATATGTAGGCGAAGTAAAATGTCCCTTAGAAATAAGGTGACACTCTACAAAACTTGCATACGCCCCGTCATGACCTATGCAAGTGTAGTGTTCGCTCACGCGGCCCGCACTCACTTAAAGTCATTCCAAATTATTCAATCCCGTTTTTGCAGGATAGCCGTCGGAGCCCCGTGGTTCGTCAGGAACGTCGACCTCCATGACGACCTGGACTTAGAGTCCACCAGTAAGTATATGCAGTCGGCGTCGATGCGCCACTTCGATAAAGCGGCACGACACGAGAACCCTCTCATCGTGGCCGCCGGTAACTACATTCCCGATCCTGCGGACAGAATGGAAAGCAGTCGACGTCGCCCAAAACACGTCATCTCGGATCCTCCCGATCCACTAACGGTGCTTTTAGGTACTTCAAGCACCGGTCACCGTTCTCGTCGAACCCGTCGCTTGCGACGAAGGGCTCGACGAGTAAATTAACTCTCAGACACAGCCCACTGAGTTTCTCGCCGGATCTTCTCAGTGGGTCGCATTTCCGATCCGGTGGTAGATTCTGCGAAGCACGACTCTTGCTAGGGTTCGTGTTAGCAACTTCATCAGGTTTGAGCCCCATGAGCTCACCTACAAAAGTTAGGGTTACGCTGATATAGCCTCTCAAGGCTCTCAGCTTAGGTAGGAAAAAAAAAAAAAAAAAAACTCAGTTTATCGTTAATCAATTGCGAAGGAAAGTTCTGTTCTGCATCATGTCAAAACGGAAAATTAAAGTACTGTCATTAAAGTCGTAAACTTAAAATAGTGAATGCATTTGAATGCGGAAAATCGCGAATCGAAATTCAGAGGGAGCATTAGCGAGAAACTCGGGTTAGTGAGAAACCTCTATAAGCGAGAATGAGATTGTGCTCCCTTGAACTCTCGCTTATCCAGGTTTGACTGTATATCGAATGCTAAGTAAGCACCCATAGTTCCTCTTATAAGTTTGGAATTAATAAATGAAAATTTCGTGACATGTTTTATGATAAGGTAGATAAGGGTAAATGTGTATTATAAAAGTAAATTTTAAAAAATTTACAAAAAAGAAAACCTATTTAAAAAAACAAATTAATAAGAATATGATCAATGCTTATTATTATTAGTATCATCACCAATATACTCGAAGTCAATTAAATAGACCAAATTAAGGAGAACTCAAAATATACTGGGCAGAATTTAATACATTTATATTATATAGGAATCACCACAATCAGCTTTTAATTCAATATAAGAATAATTCTCGATTCACCTAAAAGAGTTATGACACACAAAAAGATGCCGAATTATGAACCCCTTTTTTTTTAAATCGTTTAAAAATATATATTATGTATCAATACATTAAAGTAAAGAAGCGCAACGGGTCACTTGCTGTGAGGTGGTTACCAAACTGAGCTCAAATATAAAGTGTATAATCTATGAAAAGAGTCTTTGTTAAAGATTTAAGGGTTTGCATTTTATTTTTTATTTTTTCTTGCCCTTGTAGGCAGACGAGCACACGGCCTACCTGATGACGAGTGGTTACCGTCGCCCATTTTTAGCTCGTCTTGTTTGTCCACACACACACAGCACAAGAGAAAATCCTAGATTGTAACTATTAAATGTAATAAGTTTATCACTGTCAAGAATGAACACTTGTCATTGAGAAGGTGGCACTGCTGGTGATTCCTGATACGGAAATAGATGAATCCCATCATACCTATAGTTATGATATTAGTTCTGATCGGGCTAAATGGTTTGCTTTTTTTATCTTAATAATTCAATGACAAGTTCGTTCAGAAAACTATACAAGTAGGTAATTCCCAAAATTAAGAAAACAAGAACTAAAACAGTTAACTTTTAATGGTACGTAAATAGTTTCCTTTTTATAACTTTATATGTTTTGACACTTTAAATAGCATTTTAGAATTTCAATTCCAAAATTCAATTATATATACATACATTAAACACCAATAAACCTTTAGGGATACTGTAACCATAGATAATAGATAATACACATAAACTAGTTGTAATATATCAAAGTAGCTACTGACATTTTTAGAGAAAAAATATATTTTAGGCAAATATCATACCAGACGTATTCACTACATGTCCATACATAAATCAATGAATCATATAATGCACTTTTTAAACAAATACCTGGAATATTGGACTGCATCTCTGCATCAAGCTGCATTGCATATTCCAATACGTCATCTGCCTTATATGTACACATTACTAACTATATGCAGTCAACCCTGCTTCTATATACATCTTATTAATATAAATTATTTCAGTTTTTAAACTTTTCTATCATTGTTAGTAATGTAGGTAGTTAAAAAAAGAAGATGTTATAGTTCAAAACTGACACTGGCAACACCAAATTTTATAGGTATTTGCACTCAAAGCATTCGAATAATATTCATATATGCAATTATGTAATGTTTTTGGATAAACTTTTATATTGCATTTAATCTATGTAATTGCAGATTTGCATTACTTTATGATGGGTTCCACATAACTTATTTTACATCAATATACTTTAGCTAAACAGATTATTGTAAAAAAACGCAAGGCATTGCCAATGTTCATATTACTATATACAGTTCATAAAAGCACCGAAAAATAAATATGTAACTTCGATCCCACATTAGCCTTAATAAACCTATTTTAGAGAGTTGTAAAAGGCTATTTGGTTTAAGCGACATTTTTGAAACTTTACAAGTGAGCCATAATGTTTAAAATTTGGAAAAAATATCAGAAAAAAACACTTCTTCTGCTATTAGAATGGAGTAAATTTAATTAAAGTTCAACAAAGTCTTGATGCTAATACCAAATAAAAGGAAACTTTAATTACAAAGATGAATGTCGCTTAAACCAAATAGCCTTGATATATTTTAAAAACATGTTTATATGAGTAATTTATGAGAAATATTTTGGTTTCGCTTGTTTGATTCAAGGTGCATCTGCAACTACCACCTCCAAGTCCTTCAAGAATGGTTCAATCTGACTCTCTAATGATAAGATGTGACCAGTGTTGCAGTTGTCGCTTCCAATAAATGTGATAACTAAGGGTAGTTTGCTCATTTGTACCACCTGTAAATTATGATTATTTTTATTAAACATGAACATTACAGAAATATTACAAACCCTTACTGTTATACTGTGAATGGCTCAAGATTGCAATATTTTGATTTAAAATAATTTATCAATAATTGTAGGGTTTTAAATATGTATTTTAAATTTAGTTACTTCTTATAATAACCGATTGACTGAAGCCCAAAATTGTGCCCAGATTTGACTTCCTTTGCTATTATACAGCTTATGTTAGCAATGTTCTACCCATAGAAATTTAACTAACTTATTATACTCATTCCAGACAAACAGGGCAGTCTCATTCTTCAACATCATGTTACTCATAACTAGCAATCAATAAGCGACCATAGCTCCATGTACGAGGGAGGTTTTATAGCCCTACAATTCTTTAAGCAATATTATTCATCACTTACGAAAAGTAAATAATTTTTTTTTTTTCAAAACAAACCTGATAACTTGAATACATTGATATAATGGTTTTATTTCTGCCCAATCCAAGTTTGCTAGCCTGATCTGTAGCCATTCCAAACGTGGATATGAAGTTAGGACGCAGAGCTAGTGGAGGCGCCCTTTCAGTTACCGCCCTCACAAGGGGTACACCATCTCTATCGGTAATCAAAATACAATGAAGGCCATTTACTCTGAAAAAGAATAAAGTTAAGGCCATCAATAGTTTTTCTTTTTTAAACCACCCGTACGTACTTTCCATTATCACTACATAGTATAAAACAAAGTCTTTTCTCTGTCCCTATATCCCTATGTATGCTTAAATCTTTAAAACTACGCAACGGATTTTAATGCGGTTTTTTTTAATAGATAGAGTGATTGAAGAGGAAGGTTTATATGTATAATAACATCCATTAAATAGTGGAGAAATCAATAATAAATTGCAATTTCCGAAGCGAAGCGAGGGCGGGTCGCTAGTAAGATAATAAAACGAAAAACCAAAGAGTAAAAACGCAGAATTATAAAGTTTTCTTACTTTTCCAGTAAATGATTCAAGTATTTTCTAAGATCGTCAACCATATTTTTTACAGTGAAAAATCTTTTTTGGTTTTAGAAATATGGAAAGCTAGCAAATACTAAATTGTGAAAAAAATAAGGTTTGTTTATATTTTTTTAATGTTGACAGTTGACAAATTGGTTTTACGCCAGTAGGTAGTAGTACTAGTTTTGTTTTTCCAACTGGACAGGCAAAGGTACCTTAGTATATACCTTAAGCCAGAGTTCCCCAAACTTTTTTGTGTCGTAGACTCCTTGCCATGTTTTTCCGTGTTGGGTAGACCCCCTACTTACCTGATATTGATTTCCTGTAAATTTCTAACTGTAGTAAAGTTTAGTGTTAAAAACTTAAAGTAAAACACATGTTAATTTATACATTTATTAATTGAATTTAAATTAAAAACTACTCAAAATAAAATTTTGTATCTGTTATGTAAAATATACGTAACATAAAATAAACTATAAATAAAATAACATAACCCCTTGCATGTTGTCATAGACCCTTAGGGGTCGATATAGACCACTTTGGGAATCGCTGCCTTAACCTTTTAGATTTTAAATATATTTTTATTATGTATGAAAAATGATAATATGAAGTGAAATGAAATGAAGTTCATTAATATGAAACATGAAATGAAATGAGATGGGATGATAAGGGATGAAATACAATCTCAGTAAAATGGTGGTCATTTACTAAGATTTTTGAGTGGACTTTTTGGAGGATCCCGAGAAGTTACGTTCAGCGGCTTAGTTTCATTTTCCCACATTTGTGCACTTTCACAGTTATACTAAACAGTTTATAAACCACGGTTATTACACATTTAAACCTGAAGAAACACTAAATTGACAAAATAAAACAACTCACACAACGTCACTCCTCGCGTTCCGTCCAAAAAAAAAGGTTTTAGGCCAATTTCAGAAATTTCATGAAAGTTCACAGATTACCTATATTCTATGATTATTCTGTTACAAAATCTATTTGTGCCTGTTGCTTAATTCAAAATTAACTCATTATACAACGAATATGGCTCTATATAGAATACTAATCCCACATAAGTCTATTAATGTTTACTATTTATTTTATTATACAAATGCCGTTAAGTGATCCGTGAGGATCCCCAAAAAAATGCATGAGATGAGAATGTCAGTAGCGAGCAATTCTTTTTTTTTAATAAATATTACTGACTTGGAAACAGCGAAAAATTCAAATGTAAATGAACACAGATTAAAAATTCTTTTTAAAGTCTATTGCCAAAATGGCAGAATCGAACTGACAAGTTGTGGGATTTTCGTAATTTATTTTTGGGTACAATAATTATTGCCTTTGTACTTCTAGAGATTTATTTGCATAGTCAACCAATTATAATAGAATAAGTGTTCATAAATGCGAAGCAATAAAGTGTTAAATAACATCACAATTGAATGTTGCAATATCTTGAATTACAAGTTTGGTATGATAACAAAAGAATAAAAAATCTCTTTCGCTTCAATATGCGTTCTTTTTCATGGCTTGTGTATCGTGAGTATTAAAGGGGTGTTTGTGTTAATACGTTCAAAAGCAGGAGCATGTATACGTAACTCTGCTGTTTCGTGATTTTCGGGATAGTGACGTCACAAAATAGAGAACGTTATTTACAGTATAAGTTAGCAATAAAATGGTAAAGCGTCTTCACCGGTGAATGCATTAAAATAACTTGTACCGAAGGAAAGATAAAGTTCGGGGCGAAGCGGTGAGCCTCCGCTAGGATGGGCGGCGATGTCTGCCCCCTCTGAGAGCGCCACAAGCCCTGCACCTTGCGCATGTACCAACATATCGCTTATGCAATTATTTCATGAGTTAAAACAGAAATATCCAGGTGTTCCTGATCATGTTGTCTCACACACCATTGAGTTGTACGGTCATAACAAACAAGCCTGCGAGACACATCTCCATAGCGAAGTCAAGGCCTCCCTAACTCACGCATACCACGCATCCTCGTCTGCTGCAGCTCGACAGCTCAACCAGCTCAAACTTAACCTTCCACTAAAGTGCAGAAACCAGCCAATAGTCAAGCATGAAATTGTCAAGTCAACGATTGTAAAATCTCTAACATGTCAAGGACCACAAAAAGCTGTTCTTAGTGCTGATTTAAAAGAACAAGACTGTGAGAACAAAGTGAATACCGACGCAAACCAGAATATTGTTGAAGCCAAAAATGAGGAATTGTTACAACAAATTAATGTGACTCCATCCTCACCCATCACCGTCATAAACATTGATAACTGCTTTGCAAAATACAGTGCTGAATCACCAAGTGATCTGGAACTGAGTAACGAAAACAAAGAGGAATTAGTCACTTCCCCTGTACGAGACGAGAAAGTAAATAAACAAGAACAGAAAGTCCCAGATCAACCAGAGAGTACGGGCTACAAGATCTTAAAAAGTTGCAAAATAAAAAGCAATTTAAATGAAAAGCTAGACAAAGGTAGAGAAAAGAAGACTATCAAAAAAGAAGATAAGCCACAAGAGAAACCGAAGCGTCCGAATACACTTGACTTCATAAAACCAAATCCAGATATTGCATTTAAACAAACGTTGAAAGAACCTGAATCTGAGACATGTAGGACAGTGTCTCCCGCACCATCTGCTGCCAAAAATGAAAGTCCCACTAAAGAAGCCAAACCAAATGCGTCATTCAGAACGGAAAGGGGATACCCTGTGAATTTCTCTGTTAATGTAAACTGTCATATGGACCTGAGTCGTGGTTATGGTGATCCTTGGTTAGAAGATTATGATAGCCCCAGAGCAATTACATCTGTCAATCTAACGGTTTGCACTCCTACGTCGAATATGGCGAGTCCTATCAGAGAGTCAAGAGATGATGATGGTGGATTTGAAGGTCATGTCACAGTGACAGTGAGCCCTAGTACAACACGACGAAGGGCACCTCCACCGCCCACACAACAAACTCGGATAGACTCACCACACAGACATTCTCCACGACCATCTCGCCCGGCCCCAGAACCACCAGCATCTACTAATGGTGAGCTTTTGTTTTTATCTTTTTGTCAACATTTTATGCAATGCCTGTTTTTATCACATAACTAATATTTATCTAAATTAAAAAAAAGCAGATATTGAATGATGTAATAGTTGTTCTTTTTTTGCATTAATACAGTAAATATAATACTAATTTATAATTAATCACATAATAGCTGTATTAATCATTATATTCATTACTATACACAACATTAAAAACACATGCAACACCCATTTAATCCATATTATGAAATTAACTTTTGTAACATTGTTTTGAAAAGCAACGTACACGAAAGTACGTTTTTCATTGCTGTAGAATTGATAGAGGTAAGGCTTTGTTCACTTTAGGCTTAGAGAAAAGGAACATATTATATTTTTTGTGATGTCAAACTTACAATTTAAAACAGTTTTAGATAGATGTTAAGAACACTAAATTTGGTTGCATAGTTTTCGTTAAAGGTAATTAAGATTATTTTCTTTCTTCAATAATTTACTTTAGCTAAGATGACCCAACAAACACATTATGCATCTGTTGTTAAGGTAAAAACAAGACAAAGGGACAAGAAAATAACCATTATCTAACCCTTTGAACGACCTGAATTTATTATTGTTTTAAAAATTTAATCTGCGGTACCAATCTGCCATCAGCATGCATTACTACTAATAAATCATTTGTTTTTATGGAGAATTTGTGATTTTATCTTTCATTAAATATATTCGGAGAAAGCCTCTAGTCAGTTGTTATCTTATCAAGTATTATTTCTCTGTCGGTATTCACTGATTAGTTTACTTAAAAGAGTTCACGTAGTTCAAGTAAGAATACTACTTGGTGTCGTTATCTCATTTATCATACACAGGAATTCGGCATTTTAATTTAAGGGCAAATTATTGCCCTAAACCAACTATGGGCCCATGTTAATCCATTCGTTTGAGGTAGCATTGCTTAAGAGATAACAGTGTACAGACCAGAGCTATCTAAAAGTTAAGTCTGATGTTTATCCTGTATCTGTGACCAGGGAGAGAACTTTTCTTAATTTTGTGCCATAGATTGACATCCGACAATGTCCACCAATATTGACAGAATCCACATTTCAACTACAAAATATTCTTTAGAGCTTCTAATAAAAATCATCAATACGTAAATCAAATGGACGTCTATATTATAAAAAAAAACCTGCAGCTCTCGAAGCCACACACAGTGAAATGGATGACCTGCATAAAACTCCATTTACCACTTTTTACTTTACTCACAAGCTCTTTGCCTTACAGTTCTCCTTCTTCTTCCTCTTTCTCTCCCCTTTCCTCTTGAATTCGGTTCGAATAAAAAATAATAACTTTTGCAGTGTGACCTGCCTACAAACAGTCTTTTTTACATACAACATTAAAATTTACCTACCTATGTCATTGACAATATTTCTACTTGGCTAATAGGCATCATGAACACGGTTTTTTTTTAACTGAAATATCATCGTAGTCTCGACCTATTGATCAAAAGGCATGGCGCGAACCCGCGAACGCTCATTAAGGCATTGACCTTATCTTACTTAGCTTACAGACAATTCCTAAAATAAACCCTATAAATCGGTACGACGTCTAAGCAGCGAGACAAAAAACGTTCATTACCTACGACAACAGCTAAAAACAAGTATCATTATGCACTCTTTAACACAAGAATAGATGTGTGCAGTAATTTTAAAACAGACAGCGGAAATAGCCAGGTGAAACGTTTTATATTTAATGTTTATTTGAGCCCGCAGAACGTCTGCGTTAAACGAATGTTAATGGACGAAGAAATCTGATGTGTGTTTGCATACGTCTTTGTTATTCGGATAAGCAAGTTTTCCGCTCGAGTTGTTGATAATATTGCGTATTGTTACATAAGAGATGAAACTAAAAATTACTATTTTTGTTCTTGTTGCTAAGATGGCCGGTCCATCTGGTTTAAAGTCGTCACCGGAGCCTACAGACATGAACAACGTATTTTTTTTCCCTACCTAAGCTGATAGCCTTGAGAGGATATTTCAGCGTAACCTTAGCTAGTAGGTGAGCTCACGGGATCAAACCGGAGTTTTGCTAACACTGACTCTAGCAAGAGCAGTGCTTCGCAGAATCTACCACCGGGTCGGAAACGCGACCCACTGAGAAGATCCGGCGAGAAACTCAGTGGGCCGTGTTTGTGGGTTAATTCGCTCGTCGAGCCCTTCGTTGCAAGCGACGGGTTCGAAGGGGACGGTGACAAAAACAACAACGTAAATGCCACCACCTACCTTGAAACATGAGTTCCAAGTCTCCGTTTTTACAGTACAACGGCTACCCCACCACCCTTCAAACCGAAACGCATTACTGCTTCACGGCAGAAATAGGCAGGGTAGTACCTATCCGTGCGGGCTCAAAAGACGTTCTACCACCAGCAAGACGTTTCCAGTCCGTTTTTTAAAAGATAACGAGGATTTTCACTCGTTTAAATTAACGCTAGTAATGGTTAAGGTTTACTCGTGTTTCTGAATTCAGCGTTATAATGCTCTTTCAATATTTACGTACCTACCATGGCTGAAGGGACTACACTTCATGTGTGACTGTTGTTCAAGGCCCACTTCTCAATCAAAGATGTGTACACCGGCCAAGATCCAAGAAAACAGACTTATAAATGACGTAATAATGAAATAAGTATACCTAGATGAAAAAAGAAAAACGGGCTTTGTAAGCAAACCGAATTGAAAAGAAGACATCTTTGTTGATCTTTGTGACCCTTGTCAGGATATTAGGTCAATGTTGTGAATTATTCGATTGCCGTTGTTCACGTGTCAACGTGTTCTAATATTCAAGCTAATGGAAAGTTTTTCAAAATTACGTTGAAAGATCTTGTTAGATAGATGGATAACACGTTATGCTAATATAAGCGTGTAAAAAAGGTCTTATCGCTATTATGATATTTTGATTGCTCTTTTGTGATAATTTAGTGTTTTTAAAATTTAGCGTAGACACTGTTTCACGATTAGTGAGTATGTTATGAAAAAAAAATCATTTTTTTTTCATAACATACTCACTAATTTTACGAAACGGTTTTTTACGAAAACTGCGCGGTTGGAGGAGTATGAAATTTCCCACACTTATGGGGAATATAGAAATGGAGTGCAAAATGCTAATATTTTTTTTTAATTATGCCTAAAAAATACATTAAATCAATAAAAGAAACATGACACACACTACCATATACTGTATTGACATAACACACACACACACACGCTCATAAATAGGTATACTCTTCGTTTATTGTCAAACCTTTGTTATTGTTTAAAGTCTGTGGTCAAATTGAAAATAGATTAATATTGTTTGCCTTTAATATTATTTGTCAATAATGTAGTAAGTACGTAGTAATGTAGTGGCGAAATCTGTGATTATAGGTAGTAAAATAATTTTAAAATAAAAATGACAATAGAACTATAATAATAATAATGTTCAAACTTATCGTTTCAATTAATTATAGTCGAATTTCGACTACCGGGAGACAACTATAGTTTTATTAATAATGCAAATGTAACTAAATTGAATTCCAGATCGCAACCTCATCGAGCGCCAGAAAGAACGTCTAAATAGGCTCGCAATGGCTTTGAACCAAGAAAAAGGTCGGTTGGCCCAGCTGAGCAAGGAGACCAGTATATTAGCTGGGCCACCGCCCACGCCCTCCTCGGCGCAGCGTCTCCGTGACTACGTGGAGCGCTTACGGGATCAGTGCCACAATCTCGCCAAACGTCTGGAAATGGACGGACGCGGTAAATATAATAATCTATATATATATTAATACGTGAAGCAAAAACTTTGTACCCCTTTTTACAAAAATTGTGCGGTCGGAGGAATATAAATTTTTCCACACTTATAGAGAATATAGAGAAGAAGTGCACAATGCTAATTTTTTTTTAAAATAATGCGTAAAAGATACATTAAATCAATAAAGAAAACATTATACACACTACATACCATGTATTTGACGCACACACGCATGCATACTATTTAATGTCAAACTTTTGTTCTTGACGTCTGTTGTTAAATTGAGATTAAATATTGTTTGTCTTTGTTAATATTTTTTATTGTGTAGTCTTGGCGAAATTTGTGATTATAGAAGTATAAAATACAATCATAATAGTGTACAAACTTATAATTCCAATTAAGTATTGTCGAATTTCGACTACTGCGGAACCTCTAGTTCTATACTAATATATAAATCTACAGTGGTTTTTACGGATGTTCCGTTATAACTACTGAACCGTGCATCCGATTGACTTCAAACTTGGTATCCATGTAGAAAATACATGTATTTAATTGATAGGTTAATATTTATATAAGTGTTGGACTCCCTACACCAGTTGCGGGGGCGTTAATGATGAGAATCTTGTGGGGGTGAGATATAATAATGCTAATTTTAAATGCCCAGCGAAGCGGACGGGTACAGCTAGTATATTATAATATTATATTATTCCTTTCGTATGTTTATCCTACGAGACTTGTGTGAGCTTGCGTGAACAAACACTTTGCTATTTGTCGCGCAGTTATTACGTAATTTTATTTCACCTCATAATATTTGCTTAGAGGTTCAGAAAACGACAATCATTTCCGATGTTAACTTTATGTTAATTCTTGAGATGACCAGAAAATGCCTTATTTTTTTATTGCTTAGTTGGGTGGATGAGCTCACGGCCCACCTGGTGTTAAGTGGTTACCGGGGCCCATAGACATCTACAACGTAAATGCCGCCACCCACCTTGAGATATGAGTTCTAAGGTCTCAGCATAGTTAACAGCTGCCCCACCCTTCAAACCGAAACGCATTACTGCTTCACGGCAGAAATAGGCAGGGTGGTGGTACCTACCTGTGCGGACTCACAAGAGGTCCTACCACCAGTAACTACGCAAATTATAATTTTGCGGGTTCGATTTTTATTACACGATGTTATTCCTTCACCGTGGAAGTCAATCGTGAACATTTGTTAAGTACGTATTTCAACAGAACAATTGGTACCCGCCTGCAGGACTCGAACACCGGTGTAGTGGGTGTGCCTCTAAACCACTCTCCTCTGCTTTTCTATGGGTAGTTAAGATTTAACAGTAGTCCATTTGTTTTTATAAATGATTATTACATTTACAGTGTTTTGCAGGCAAAAACAATAAGCGTAAAAATAATGTTTACAAAGCCATCTGTTATCCATGTTTGAAACTAGGTATAGGCCAGTTTTGCATCAAATTTTATTATGTTTTAAATCAGCCTATCCCAAAGTGGACGATAACGCTCCCTTGTGGGCGCTGCAGGCCTAAAGGGGGCAGTAAGAGACCCAGAAAAAAAAGGGGGCGTTTTGTAGAGGCTTGGGAGGCGATTTGTCATTTCATCTAGGATGACTCTTAGACACTTAAACACTCTCGCTATAGTTGTTTTTAAGTAGGTCAAAAAATGGGGGCGCTAAAAAATAATTTATTCCCAAAGTGGGCAATAGACAAAATAAGTTTGGGAACCCCTGTTTTAAATAATGTAATACGATGCAAAATGAAAAATTGTGGGTTAGGCCATTTTTGCGCTAACGGCCTCAAATAAAAACAGTGTGCATAGACATGACTCATTGTGTGTGCATTATAATTGTTTGGTTTCAGAACCAGAAGAATCTAGCAACTTCTACAGGAACATATACACGGGGCAGCGGCCCTCGTCGTCCTGGCAGTGCCACATGTGCACGTTCAGGAACCATCCGCTCCTCGACAAGTGCGAGGAGTGCGAGATGCCCCGGATACTCGTAGGTACGTCTCCCCCCCGGACGCACGACTCGGGCTTCGGCTCGTTCCGGGACAAGTCGAGGAGGCTCGGCCCGCTGAGCTCTGACGTCACGGACGCCTTCGAGGAATGCCTCCCGATGCCCAAACTGAACGCTTGAGTGTTTATCTCCCCCCCTAAAGTGCCTAGTGTGTCTGTGTCTTCAGTGTTGAACTAATCGAGACGTGACGCTTCAAACTTAACCCCAGCATGTTGATGTCGTTTCGGCATGCGTTTGAATAGTGCCTTAAAGCGAATGACGTTTTGACGTTTAAAAAAAAAACTATTCGTAGACTTGTCTGTGGCACGACCCGACGTCGTTTCGTTTTACGATCGATTTTTGCCTTAAAGACTATAATTAAATGTAAATTTAGTTGATAGGTCGGCCGTAAACGACACTCCATATTGCATGTGTGTTATTTTAATTGATTAAGATTAACCACTTATCCTTTTGTACAATGTAAATCAAACTCTAAAGGTATAGGTTTAAGTTGATATGTTGATCTTCATTTTATTTGATGCTCAATACGAGCTTCGAAATATTATTTGTTGCATAAAGTTATTAAGAGATTTACTAAAGTAAAATTACAATATATTTATTGTTAAAAATTCGAATTAAGTATATTAGCGCAGCTCTTACCTTAAAACTTGCCTAAGTAAGTCAATTTCGAAAAGAATAAGCTCCAGAGCTGACTGAAAAAAGCCTTATTAAAGTCAATTTCCTTTCATTTGTATGAGCTGTGTTAATATTAGCGTATAATTAAATTATTTGATCAAAAAGGTACACATCACGGATCAGTATTGATCATCGTCGCACATCACAAGATCTCAACGTTAGACTAAAATATATAGTGCCTTGCCAAAAACACTTATCAATCCGTAGAGATAAAACATGCCTTAAATGTACCATTGTTATTGCTCAAACTTATTTAATGACTCATTACGCATATGTAATTCAATAATGGGAACTAAGCATCACCGTGGTCCGTTCTATCCTATCATTAAATACATAGATGAGCTCAATATTATGTTCTTCGTTTTTAGGTATGCAATATTTGTGTGCATTACTATATTATTTTTCGTGTAAATCTGTGACACAGTAACATTTGAGTGATATAAATAAAATTCGTCTGTATTCATAATTGATATTTATGATGGCGGTAGTAAATCATAACTTTTTCATACATTATCTTAATGATATAAGTCATCAGATGACACACCATTCAAACATCTCTCTTTGGCAGCACGTCTATCGAAATCCATTTGGATTTATGGTCGTTTCATGACCAATGATAATATTATCCCTCATCAGAAATCCATTTGCCTATGTATTCAAGGGTGTACACGTGCCTAATTCCTTTGCAAATAAAATTTCTTCAAGTTATGGTTTCTAGCCAATAAAGAGTCATATTTAATTTAATTCCCGTTATTCTGTCGTTTCATATTCTCTCATGTTACTCATATTACTCGCCTGCGTCGGCTGACTCGGCGGAGTCATCATCAGCTAACAGACCATTATTTGGAGTACTAGTATCTTTAATGATATCTAATATTTGGCACGTTCCGTAGACTTTAGACATGCGCCAAACAGTATTCTATGAAGTAATGCCATATAGCATGACATTCCGTACCGCGTAATATGGCATTAGAACAGTACTCAGTACTCTAAACATGACCTGTCAAAAATATGTCTGTATTGTTTAATTTCTATAGCCCGCTAACAATTACGTAATGTTTGTACTGAATGCTCGGGTGCCATAAAGTATAGACCTTTTATTATTACCAAGTAAACTCTATACAAGTTTACTTTAGATTTTTTAAAATGTATAATAATTTTAATTATACATTTACATTTTTAGTTACAACTTATAAATAGTACATAATTGCGACATTTTTTTTTTGACACCCGAACGTATACATCAGTACAGTACTTAGAACAAATCGCAAACGGACAACGGACCTCTAGATATTAACCGACCTTTCTAAAATATGTCTATGGATATGAACGTCATGTTTAGTGCTATGTGACATGCTAAATTTTGCCGGATAATAGGTACTGTTACAGTACGCGGTCGTGCTATATTACGTGTACTGCATGCTTCGATCAACAATAGTAACTAGATAAAGGGATACGTACAAAATTAAAGCAAAAACTGTCCGCGTGAATATATACTTATATAGCTACATTCGTTTACTAACAAACGGAGAAAAAAGTTTTGAAACACTTTTACGTTCAAACTAATAACAACTATGGCACCTAGTAATAAAGTCACAAATCTCCAAAACATTATCTAATACTTACGATCATTCGTCACATAAAACGAGCAAAGCAATAAATTACTCCTGTCACTTACCAATAAAAAGACATATTTTAAACAACTTTTAATGTTAAATCAATCTTAAGGTGCAACAAATAAAGTAACTTTTCCCTTAATTGCTCTGAGAACTAACATCGTTTTGCTTTATTTATTTTTGCTTCTTGAAATGCCGATTTCTATTTACTACAGGAGGTAAGGGAGTCGCGCTTAACACTAAAATAATTTATTAATGAATTAAAGTAAAAGTTTAGTTGTTTACTTTTTATGTTTTGGAAATGTATGTTTGTTAGTATCTATACATTACTTATTATTTTATTAGCGTTACGTTTTTGTGTAATATATATTTTTAAGTTTTCGCGACCAGTGCACATAATAAAACAACGTTTAAACGGTTTCAAGCGTGGTATTTTTATTACAATGTTTCGGCCACATTTCAGTAGCCGTGAGCACGGAAGGCAAAGATGTCCAGTGTCAATAAGCGGAGTTCTTAGCTGGCTTATAAAAGTCATCTCTTGTTTCTCTGGCGACAATCGAGATCCATTCTGCACACGTGATTGCTAGGAAAGCTAAAATAAAAATGGAAAGCTAAGTATCTAATGAGAGTCCAACAAACAGACACAAAAGCAGCATTAACCAATTTTAACCAACTAATTTTGAAGTGCTGCTAACAAATTTTAAAAAATTATTACAACACAAATCTACTCCATGCATTTACTGTTCTGTTAAGCAAAAGTTTGTCCATGTGTTGGCCGAGCCTTGGCCAACATTTGTAGCGGTGGTTAAAAATCGGTAATTTTGTTCAAAATTTAATATTATTTATAAGTTTAAAGCTTACAATATAGTTTATACTTCATGTACTTACCGAATGTAAGATATTCCGGCCGTTAAATTGCTTTTTCGGGCCTTATTTTTGCAACTTTTGAATACACACTGCGGTATTGTGAGACGGGTTGACATTGGCTGTGTTTGAAGTGAAATAAACAAAATAAGAGCTCACATTTCAAGTGCGCTGTTATTTGACGAGACGGATTTTATGCACTGACCCGAAATCTAGTTTACTATTGTTGATCGAAGACTGCATGGCACGCAGTACTTACACATGTAGACTTTTAATCTAGACGAGTTTTAGATTAACTTAATGGAAGTGTTTTTAGTGTCAACTTAAACGATTGACTTAATTCAATATGGCGTCTTGACATTTGATCCAAATAAACATTACGATAGATGTGTAATTTTTAGTCGGGTAATTTTTTTTTATAATAGGTACTGTTGTGCTTGTTTACAATTATTATTGACATTACAAATTGTTTTTCGGTGTAAAACAATTAAGCATCACCATAGATACCTTCACTATTATGATCATTGTTATTTTATGTAAGTAATTTGAAAATTCTAGATTTTGTACAGGCGAATAATTTTTAATCGAATTTAACTGTGATAGGTTTACTTTCTTACATTATTATACTTTAGTATTATATTTATGTATTTACATTATATTAATAATGTTTACTCTGTTTTTTGAAGATAGATAGTTGATTTACCAAAATGAATAATAGTTGAAATTGCATAATATTATAAAAAAATCACATAGTTTTTACTAAAATAGTAGTGGTTCAATTAGTCGTATAGGAATGAAATTGTTTCAACATCGTTAGAAAAACCTAGTTAATAAAAAATCCATCTAAAAAATACGATGCACCCAATCACACTAAAGGTAGGTAGCCTTAGTGCCTTTTTAGGCAGCGGCTCGGCTCTGCCCCTGGCATTACTGACTTCCATGAGCGACGATAACCACTCACCATCAGGTGGGCCGTATGCTCGTCTGCTTATTCTATAATTTTATTGCCCTTGTGGGCAGACGAGCATACGTCCTACCTGATGGTGAGTGGTTACCGTCGCCCATGGACTTCAGCAATGCCAAGGGCTGAGGCAAGCCGCTGGCTCGGGCAAATAAAAAAGTTTTTCGAGCACATTTTTTATGAAACTAATTAGATATTCTGATTTAAAATGTATAGTTAATTCACAAAAAAAATCTTTAAGAAAGTTAAAGATATTTGTTGAGATTAGTTTAATGAGTAAAATTTTTGATGAGTAAAAAGTTTTAAATGAGATTTAAAAAACTAATATCCCAAAATAAGCATTTTCAATAAATGAATCTGTCTACATAAAATAAAATTTCGGATGGACTATAGCTTTTTTGTATCATACTATTGAAAAATAACCAATGGTAGTTTGATTGCAAAAATGAGTCATTCCTGGTAATGTCACAACATTTGAGTTTTATTTAGGCCACAACCAAAACAAAATCTTGAAGTCAAAAATATATCCGAAAGAAATCAAATATTTCTTTGTCCAAAAAGTTATAATATTATTTCAAACTTCTGCAGCTACAATTTTTAAATCGTAATCAAATTTTATTTGAACTTTATTTTATTTTATTAAATTACCTAAACAATACAAAAAAAGCTTGTGGATTCAAACATAATATCAGTTTATAATACTTTATAGTACTTTTGGCATCGTTTGATTACAGCAATAGGCACATGTTAAATTTTAAAAAAAAAGGAGAAAATCAATAAAAAAATTACATTAAAACATTAATTAGTCATTAACAAGCAATTGGTGATAATAACAGGGAATTTAAAGGAATATTGATGTGAAACCAAGGTGTCTTCCTAGTATGAGGCTAAGATATTTAATAGTAATATCCGTCCATGAAAACTTAAAACAATAATGAATAAATTATCACCATTTGGTCGTAAAAACTTTATAATTAAATTTTTTATATAGGATGATTTTTTATTTATTTTAAGTTACTTACAAAGTCATAAGGATTTATCATGTTTATATTGTTAGTCAAGTGTATGAGATGAGTCAAATTTATGGATTTAGATAATTGGATACAATGAAATGCAATTAAATCTTTTTTGTTTTGTGAAACTTATTTTGCATACAGTATAAAATATAGAGGGTCTCTTTAGATTACCACTTGCCTCCCATTGCCTATATCTCTTTAAGATAGCTCAAAAATAAAATAGATTAGAAAGCACAATTTAAAAGTCTTGTTAGTTAGAGATTGTTAGCATTGGTTCGTATACTTTATAAATTTAACATTAATTTATAATGCCAACAAGCATTTCTAAAACTTCTACTGCACTATTGAATAACAACTAAAAGTAATCAACGGTTGCGTCATCAAACCCCAAGCTAATATTTTGACTTGAAAGTTTTTATGTCGAAACTGATTTTAAGGTAGCTCCAATTGCTACTGACAGTAGCTACAAAAAGTACCTACAGTAGCTACAAAAAGTACCTACAGTAGCTACAAAAAGTACCTACAGTAGCTACAAAAAGTACCTACAGTAGCTACAAAAAGTATCTACAGTAGCTACAAAAAGTTTTGTTCTTTTTTAAATGGAACTTTTTCGAAAACTCAATATAGGACCTCCTTCTCGTGACTTCTGACTCTGTAATGCCTCATTTAGTTTATCGGTTAGCAATTCGTTTGCAAGAAGACGACAACTTAAAAACTCTTAAAGGGAATATAGCATTTAAAAATCAAAATCTCAAAGTGAAATAGTGCTTTGGAAGTTTCAGCTTTTAGATGAAGTATGTTGTTTTTTTTTTTTAATTGGATAATTTTTGTGATGTCGGTGTTTTAGAAAAATCACATAAGACTTGGGAACATTTATTAGTCAAGAAGATTTGTTTTCGTAGTTTTAACATTTTATTGTGATTTAATTAATTATAATTTTATGTATATTGGAAGAATAAATAAGAGATTTTATTAAGATATTAAAAATGATTTTTCTTTCTATCAGTTTCATTCGATCTTTTTTTAATGAATGTAAATGAATCGCAGATTTATTATAATAATTTATTATAATATTTATTGAATATTTGACATGAATCTTATGAATTTTACAAATTGAAAATTACCCCGAGAATGTCTGTTTTTAGTTTTCTTAATATTTTCATACTAATTCGATAAATCTTACAGAAAAAGTTTTTTTTTTGTATGGAATAATATTTACATCTCGTTTCCTTTTTCTTTAATTGACATGTTTGATTTTTTTTCTTTTAACGCAGCACCGTGTCTTATTGTCGTGTTTTTTAACTATAACAAAAAGGTGAGTAATTTTTCTTTAATAATCCTTGTAACACTGGAATGTGTTTTTATTTCGTTGTGACTTAGTGTGTGATGTGGATGTATATGACTCAAAGAAAGTGAAAGAAGTCCTTACACTTTTTGTTTTCTTGTCAGTGCGGGCTGCCGATGGGATCACTGTTCGATTGATGCCAGGACGACGAAGTAAGTGTATAAATATAGTACTCTACATAAAATTATTGTAAATAGTCCTACGTACTTAAGGTAGAAGAAAATATATTTGAACACATAGAAACATAAGCAGCTGTTTTTGGTCATTTTATTAATGTTTCTTTTTCAGAAATACCACGATCATGGGTTTTATGAGAAGCAGTTGAGTCAAGCTTCGGAATGTAATCGGCATAGTTGTGCCAAATTTTTGCAGAACAAAAACAGCTCGTATTGCCAATGTAAAAAAAAACTGAAAAAATTTGGCACAACCGGCCCTTAAGTGCAGTAGGACGAAACCAATCTAATCTGTGATATTCGCATTTGGTAATGTAAGTGTTTAGAAGTCTGATTATACAGAAGAAAAAGTAATATAATTTATTTGATCTCGCACATTCCAAAAATCTAAAAAAATTGATTTACACAAGTCGTCATAATGTCCCTGTTCCCTTTGAGTGCCCGGGTTTGTACCAAATGCGGATAACTGATCGTTATTTACATTTTAAACGCTGCTGCACTTAAGGTGGATAGGGAATAATTTATTATTTAAAATATGTTTATACGAAAAGATTTATACTACGTCATATATATGTATATCGAATACCTACGTAACGCTTTTTCTCGGGATTTATATATTGTTACCTTTTCATAGTAAAGCGATGTATGTAGGTACTGTTAGTAAATCTTTGCCGCCACTGGATTATCGAATTTCGGGTAAATTCTACAGCACTATCTAGTCGAATATATCTCTGGAACAAACAAATATCATACGTTAATAGGTATAGAAAGGAAATTAAACGACTTACTTTCGAATTATAGATTTATTATAGCAAAAGATTAAGCCAAAAATTAAAGTAAAGATGCCTTTGCCAAATACCTTGTTTACTAAAGTAAAACTTTAATAAGCCTACAGTAATACCTACAGATAAATTACGAAAATAATATAACGTCAACTTATAAAACTGAAATCCACTTAAGGAATTGTTTAAAGTTGTCACGAGATTACTTTTTCATTAAGTATATCAATCGATAAAGTTCCCGTGGTAACAAATGAAACCGTGAATTACTTGCACTGGTTAAAACTATATAGAAATTCAATGACTTTTATACGAATTCTCCGTATATTTTAATGGCATTTCTATTATTTTAACGGCAGATTAATGAGTAAAATCAAATGACGGAGCCTATTGATACAAAATAAATAATTATCACTTTTCATACAAAATCTTAGAGCAGGTCTAACGGTAGGCAGCGGCTTGGCTCTGCCCCTGGCATTGCTGAAGTCCATGGGCGACGGTAACCACTCACCATCAGGTGGGCCGTATGCTCGTCAGCCTACAAGGGCAATAAAAAAAAAGGCCTATGTTTAGCCTAGCCTTGGATGTCTGTTGGCTGTTTATGAAGTACCGGTTTCATTTATTGCCACGGGTGGGTAGTTGTAGTTCTGTAAAAAAAAAAGATTCCCATTATACATCCTCTAAGTGAAAAAGTAAATCTAGCTCTTTAAAAATAAGAGTAAAGTTCCTCCCAAATCATTTTACAAGACTAAGTTAAAAATCATAACACTATTTCAAGTGCCTTATTTAAAAAAAAGCAATCGAAACGCTTCAAATTTTACATCAACGCCAATTGACTTCAGTGAAATTTAATAACTGTCTAAATTACAGAGCTAGCTTCACCCGCACTATCCGATATTAATCCGAACGCGAAAACGACTTCATGTGAGAAATACCCGCATTTTGAACTTAAACACGTAGATTTTTTTTTCTAATTTTATTTCATTATATGTAGGAATTCCTAATAAAAATATTTCATCAAGACTCGTGATTGTGACTTATTCAACAAAGACCAAAAAATTTTTTTAATCCGTTTTTTTTTTTTTAATATGCGGTAAATTGATAGGTCTTTTTTTTTAATTGCTTTACCATTATGGGATATTAAAAATTCATTTAATTAAATACAAGAATCTGGCATGTATTAATGTGTAACATTATATAAACAAAATATGTAAAATTTAAATCTAGACAATTGTAAAGTTTCAAAGGGGTTTGGTATTTATTACCTCTAAAATCACTGCACAATCTTCATATGAAGAAAGAAAGCTGAATGTATAAGTTTTCATAGGTTCGCCTGCCAGATTATAGCTGATTTTACTGATATTTAAATTATAAAAAATGCTCACATGACGACACAGAGAACTGTTTATACCACAGTGTAAATACCAATTTACAATATCATGTACCTACTTCAGTGTGTAACAAATAATAATAATAATATAAAGCACGTTTCAAAACATAAAAGAAAATTGTTAAAATAATAATATTTATTGTTTCTAGTCACGTAACTTTTGAGTATAAGAAAAAAAAATGTTTAAAACGATACGTTGCGAGCAAAATATTGAGAATAATATTTAGTTAAATAAACGAAATGAAATTACGAATACAACCGAATTCCTTTTCCGACTAATAAAATAAATTAGAAGGCAAGAATTTATAATGACTATATCAAGTTAAAATCATAAGAAGTTTTCAGAAATGCTTCACTTCATAGCAATGAGCAGAAATTATATCGAGTTGAAAGACTATTTTGGCTTAAACTACATTTGTACAACTTTACAGGAGAGCCATTTGGAGTTTAAAATTTGGAAAAAGTATCATAACAAAAAGAACTTCTTCAGCTATCTTTAGCTAACTTAATTGAAGTTCAATTAAAAAAATCGAATTGTTGATATTTCCTAATAAAACTATTAATTATGAAGATAAATGTCGCGTTAATACATTGGTTTAAGCCAGCCTTTCCCAAAGTAGCCGATAACGCCCCCTTGCGGGCGCTGCAGGCTTAAAGGCGGGCGGTAAGAGACCCAGAAAAAAATGGGACGTTGTGTAGATGGTTGGGAGCCGATTTGTAATTTCATCTAGGAGGGCTCTTAGACACCGACTTAGCTCTCGCTATAGCGGTTTTTAAGTAGGGGAAAAAAAGGGGGCGCTAAAAAATAATATTATTGTCAAAGTAGGCAGTAGACAAAATAAGTTTGGGAAACCCTGATTTAAGCGAAAATTCGATACTAAGCGTAATAAATAGCCTTTCACTCCTCGATATAATGTATAGTTACAATATTAGTAATAATGTATGAATATTTTAGAATTGAAATCAATCCAAAGTTGTTGTTATATTATTATTTTTATTTTACTTCTCTATGGGCAGAAGAGGTCACGGCCCATCTTGTGCTAAATGGTTGCTGGAGTACACAAAAAATCTATGCCACCATCGCGGACAAGGCAAACACGGTCATCAGTGTGCTTAGTGCGAGGTTTTAAAAGCTCTCTATAGCGTAAAAGTTTACTCAAATTTATATGCAGTTGGAACAGCGCCCCTAGCGGTAAACGTAGTCAAACGTTAATTTTTTATTGCCCTTTAGGCAGACGACCATACGGAGCACCTGATGGTGAATGGTTACCGTCGCAAATGGACTTCAGCAATGCCAGGGGCAGAGCCAAACTGCTGCCTACCGTGAACTCCATACAAATTTGAGTTAACTGTTACGCTATCGAGAACGTTAAAAAACTCGCACTAAGCACACTGGCCTCGAACTTGGATTCCATGTACTATGGGAACCAGAGACTGATTGATATACATACTTATAAATATGTCTAACTATATACATCTATAGGTATTAGACACCCAGCAAAGAGCAAACCGACCTGTTCATCCACGAATATTTGCTCGATGTGAGAATCGAACCTGCGACCCTCGGCCTAGCAATCAAGGGCCCTAATTACTGCATCACCGAGTCGGTCATGAGATCGAAGTTTCAATTGTATTGTATAACTGCTCTTAAAGAAACCATCTCTGCTCTCGAATAAGAAAATTATAACAGCTTGGTGTTTTTTTCGAGTTTGTTAACGTTCTCGATAGCGTAAAAGTTAAGTCAAATTTATAGGCAGTTGGAACAGCGCCCCTAGCGGCAAACGTAGACAAACGTAGGCAAACGTTCCAAACTCCATACAAATTTAAGTTAACTTTTACGCTATCGAGAACGTTAAAAAACTCGCACTAAGCACACTGACTTTCCAAGCCCGTTAGGGTAATAAGAAAATTCTATAGACCTATAACGAATAATAAACGGTTTTTTTTGTGAGATCTCTTGACCTAAATTAAATAATTTTCTTTGGCTGATGTGATGTAGTTGATTTCAGCAGTTTAATAGGCCCGTTTATTATATTATATGTTACAAAATATATTTACGGCAGACTAATGAATTAAATTTGATTTTAAAATGATTTTGAGAATTTCGTTACAATTTTTTTTTTTTTGCTAAGATGGATGGACGAGCTCACAGCCCACCTGATGTTAAGTGGTTACTGGAGCCCATAGACATCTACAACGTAAATGCGCCACCCACCTTGAGATATAAGTTCTAAGGTCTCAATTATAGTTACAACGGCTGCTCCACCCTTCAAACCGAAACGCATTACTGCTTCACGGCGGAAATAGGCGGGGTGGGGGTACCTACCCGTGCGGACTCCCAAGAGGTCCTACCACCAGTGATTACCCAAATTATAATTTTGCGGGTTTCATTTTTATTACACGATGTTATTCCTTCACCGTGGAAGTCAATCGTGAACATTTGTTGAGTACGTATTTCATTAGAAAAATTGGTACCCGCCTGCGGGATTCGAACACCGGTGCATCGCTTCATACGAATGCACCGGACGTCTTATCCTTTAGACCACGAAGACTTCAGTCTATCCATACCTACATATGTAAACTAACAAAAATGAGATATAGCTTTATAACTTGGCGATATGTACTTACTATTCAAGATATTTATTTTGCAGTTAACTTAAATAAACATGCTGAAAATATTCATAAATTACACCGCCTATAGTTTTTGACTGAGTTTGAAGCTAACTAGTAAATATTCAGCAGAAACAGAAATACATCACTAACTATGCCGAGCTTACGTAATTATGTATTTTTTATCGCACTATATGGACGACTTAACGAGGTCCACTTCATGCATTTAGTGGTCACCGGAATCTATCAGAGATAATTAGGATATTGGTACCTACTCGTCTACGCCTAATACGCCTTACCACCGATTATTACGAAAACGAAGCGAATTCCTACAATAAAGCCGGATGGTGGGTATCTTCTTTTCCGTCTTTCCCTCATTTTTGAAGGTCGTCTCTTCTGTAGTCTTCTCACTGTTTCTATTGCTATCCTTTGACTGGTGGAGAGCTTCGTTAATTTTCATTTCTAGCTGCCGAGTTACCTGGTCCAACCACCGCTTTGGGCCTTTTGCCTATTATTTTGTTGATAATGATGGGCCTCTCGTAGACTTATGCGTACTATGTGACCGAAATATTTCAGGAAACGATGAAGATATGTGGTTGAAAGCAGTTTATCGTTGGCACTATTCAATTATCTTTAAAATTGGTACTAAATAAACGTGAAGCGTAAACATAATACCACACGTATTACCACGCGTGTACCATTTGTACCATCATGTTGTACGTAATATGTGGTTCTTTTTAAGATGAATACCAGGTTATAGTGTCCATACCATACGTAACATAATTCCTTCTCAATATCGTCGATATATCAAAATCGAATATGTAAGTATCAGCCCGCCAAATATATCTATCATCTCAAAAATCTCATCAGCATGAACAGCAGTTACGTTTGATGGGTATCGTAGGTTAATGTAACAATAAAAAAATATTTAATATCTATTATTATTATTACATATTTATAAATACATATACAGTTGCTGATCCAAGATTTATCCAAATTATAAGTAATTCAGATTCTTTTGTAGTTAAAACAAAATGGAATAATAATAATTATATAAAACTCAGGACACAACTTAGTTTCCAAACGTATTTCACTGTTATATCGTACTAATATAAGCAACAAGGTACAATAAATAGAAAACGTTTCTGGTTCTATACTAAGTGTTAGGAGACCGCTTCCGAAAACGAAAATTTTGTACCTACAAAGTTGTAAAATTTGAGGAGTGCGGTAGCAGCGCCGCGCCGCGGTGTGCTTCGCGACCGGGCGTTCGTTGATCCAAGCATCAGCTGTTTTTGATTTTGTGTTTCATTGCTGGTTTTTTTTTAGTAAAGTAATGTATTTTTTATGAAACTACCGTTTCATTTAGCTATACTAACACGATGGAGGGTAAATAATGCTAATAAAACATTTTAAAAATATGGTTTTTTTTAATCAGGTTCGATTTTTTCCGTGACATCTCCGCTTTCAGAAGCAGTCTCCTAATACCCAGTATATAGTGCATTAAATATTTACGTATATCAGAATATACGCGGGACGCGTTGGCAATAAGGTTCCAAGGCCAAGTTTCAAAAACTTTAGAAATGTCACACTGAATATACGCGGGACGCGTTGGTAATAAGGTTCCAAGGGCCAAGTTTCAAAAACTTTAGAAATGTCACACTGCTAACTGTTGCGCTTATTAGCCATTACTGAGGGCGTAAGCTAAAGCACTCAAGTTATCTGGCTCATATTAATCTAAGATAATTTTGACTTTTCAATCCAACTTCCCAGGAATACAGATAAAAAAAAATTGATCCAGATATAATTTTGTTTATAAAAATTCTATTATAACTAATATGTATGATATAGCTATATATAAATGTTATATATAAAATATATATAAATGCTATATACATAATATAATATACATATGTACATTTTAAAATGTGATATACATATAATCCTATTCTTTCATTTATGTTATATTTTAAGAAATGAAATGCTGGATCATTTTTTTATTAAAATATAATTGTCTTGCACATTGAAACAATACGCTGAACTTATAGTACATTTTGATATTCCTGTTTTATTTACAATGAATCTAATCTAAAATGTATCTATTACAAAATTGAATAGTTTACATAAAATGTAATATTTCTTTTTAAGATACAATGTTCTTGCTCAGAATTGTACTCAATTTGTATGGGTTTTTTAGGTATTGTGGCAACTGTAATGTTGTTCAGGCGAAACAAGGAATATTGCTAATAATAGTGCTTTTACAGAATTGTAATATAAATGTAATACTATTTGATATGTAATATTTTTATTTAATAATTACATACATTTATCACAATAAAATTGTTATGAAAATTTGTTTAATTTGATATTTTACTTAAAATTAGTGCCTTTTCAAATTTAGAAGATGTTGCTATTCCTTAGCATGTTGATCTCCAGACTAGTAACCATGTTTAGCTTAGTGGGTCACTGCGGACACTCTATGACTGCCAATAAGTCAGGTCCAGGAGTCACGATAGACACCATGTGTTGCCATCTCCTCTGGTTGAGCATGTGAGCTTACCTATCAGTCCCTATGAAGTCGGAATAGCCCCTTAGGGTATCAGTGAATAAGTACGGAAAAAACTATTTGACATATCTCAAAAAAATAAAAAGTACACAATTACCTCTACGGTAGCTATTTTCTATAAAAATAAATGTTAAAAACTATGATTGTTGTACATTATGAGAAGTAGTTGCATTCATTTATGTAAATTGGTTCTGATATTCTAACTTTCATTATCAAAGCAGTTTTATAAAAATGTTATTATTTCATTTTTTTTTCTTCAACAAGTTAGTATTGCATTATTGCATATATCTACAATCTAAAATACCAATATACATTTAGTAAATACTCTGGTGTTTTTAAGCTAAATGGCAGTGCCCCTCTCCAAATTTTGTTTTATTTCAGCAGTATGCTCTCCATAAAACCTTTCCAATTTCTTATTGAATTTAGCATTCCTCTCGTTGATATAATCAATATCAGCATCATCATTATGAATTCGTCTCCTCGAATATTTAGTTCTCTTTGCAATCTGACCCTCCAGATCATCAACCATTTTGTCTACTGCCTCTTTACGATCTTCGTGCATTCCATGTATGATGACGTTGGGGCCTCCATAGAATGCTTCACCATACTTTTGCTTTTGTTTCTCATACCGTTCCATATCCGCTGGTGGCATGTTTTTCACTAGCCTGTTGTATTGTCGTATTGTGGCATGTTCATACGTCGAGAACCCTTGGTCTGGGTTCTTTTTCTTTTTTTTACGTTCGAGTCGCTCTGCTTCTATCGCAGAAATATTCAACAATTTGACTCGATCGTAGTTTTTGCCTTCTGTTTCTGCTTCTTCTCGTTTCTTCTGATCCTCTACTAACCACTCTGCCTGGCGCCGTTTAGCTTCATAGTTCGTTGGTAGCTTGTTCCTAGCCTCTTCTGCTACGACTTCTTGGTGGTTTTGTGTCCTAGCTTCGTTTCGGGCGGTGTGTAAGTTACGCAGTCTCTGCATACGTTCAGCCTGTTTTTCGACAAATGTTTTTTCTTTCGCTTCCTTATTTTGTTCACATTTTTGAGTATTCATTTTGTAGGTAAACTGTTTTCTTTCCTTTTGTTTTCTTACAAAAATGACTTACCTACCTATAATTTTAACTTTTTTTTATGGGATTTTATGACTTGGTAACTAAGACCTTTAGGTCATGTCTTATTTTAATTTATATACTTATTTTTATGAAAAATGATAATATGGAGTGAAATGAAATTAAATTAAATGAAGATAATTAATTTGAGACATCAATTAACTGGGATGAAACTAAATGCAATGAAATGAGATGATGATGATGATGATGAACAAATTACACAAATTCACGTTCCCGCCAAGAAGTCATAGATTGTACGAATATTTTTTTGTTTTAGAGATTTTACAACCCGGTAACTAAGACCCTTAGGTCAAGTCTTATTTTTAATGAAAACTTTTTTATATGAAAAATGATATTTTATGAAATGAAATGAAGTTGGTTAATATAAAACAGGGCATGAAATGAAATAAAGATGAAATGAGATGAGATGATATGGGATGAAATATGAACTCAGTAAAATGGTGGCTATTTACTGAGACTTTTTCAGTGGACTTTTTGGAGGATCCTGAGAAGTTACGTTCAGTAACTTTGTTTAATTTTTACACCGTTTGTGCACTATCAAACCACCGTTATTATACATTTAAATCTGAAGAAAAACTAAGTAGACAAAATAAAACAAATCACACAACTTCTAACTATACTGAGATCTTACAACTTATATCTCAAGGTGGGTGGCGCATTTACGTTGTAGATGTCTATGGGCTCCAGTAACCACTTAACATCAGGTGGGCTGTGAGCTCGTCCACCCATCTAAGCAATAAAAAAAAAACACTCCTCGCGTTCCCGCGAAAAAAGTCTATTATATTTTTATTTTATTTATGAAGTGTTTTTTTGTAAGATTTTATAGTCTGGTAAAGAGATCTTTTAACCAGGTCATAATGAGACACAGATTAGGTACTACTAAAATAATTTAATCATTAATCATCTTTTTTTATATGGCAATCGGAAATTAATGTTGCGAGCGTTGAATTTGTTTTGTCTTTAAATTTTTTTTTAAATCTAAACACTCATGAGTCATGACAAACTCTATAGCGCAGAATACTAAACGTTTACACGTAGGAAGCACTGCGATGAAACAATTCAAACAACTTTTTACCTCTAATTTCCGCCAAGTTTTCAGTCAAGTCGGCAGACCAGTCCTACAGTAGGTATTAAAGCAAAGTAGGATATTAAGCCGTGTGCTAGCACTACCTTTTCATTATCTAAGACAACACTCACTATAAAATTAGAAAATATGATCAATAAATATTTATTTCATCATTCAACATCATTTTTTCTTTATAGTTAGAGTTATACGCAAGAAAAGCCAGTAAGATTCTAAATATTTTAATTGTTAATGTTTACAGAAAAATCTATCAATAGAATAGTAAAGTTAAATAATCGGCTCTTATTATTTACTTAATAATTATAATAAGTAAATAATTCATTATTTAGAATAATGCACGCATTCCTATTTCTATTATTTTGTTAACTCACGATTTTAGTTCATGCTAAGTTTTACCCATGTTTTACCCAAGTACCTACATACAAAGTTTTGACATTGATAGCAGCTGTCAGAATGCGACGTTGGCAGCTCAGTTGGCACTTGGTTTGATACCTACTTTTTGTAGTTTGCCAGTTGCTCCCACGACTAATGACTAATCTGAAGTAAGGCAGTTTGTCTGTGTTTTGGAACCGTGTTGCTTGTGTGATATTGTGTAATAGAGGTACTCCCGGGTACTTCCTTGCTGAATTCAAGTGTTTCCTAAATCACGATGTCGGATGAAATCGCAGAAAATGGTACAGCTAATGGAGACGTTCCGGAGATCGAGCTTATAATAAAGGTAGTTTTTATTTCAATTGTATATTGCGCGAGAAAAGTCGTTTATATAGCGGTCAATAGAGTTGTGTGTAGCCTTTGTAATAAGATGATATAAAGATCTGCCTTTCGAGCAGACTGTGCTGTTTTTTTTTACTATTCCGTCTTGCAAATAACCGGTGTTGATTATTATCAACATCAGATTGTACTTTTGCATGAAAGTAAATTAATTCTACTCATAGTTATTTGGGTCGTTTGCAACTCGGTTCAGATTCGATGTTCTTATATCTACATAAAGTTGTTGATAATCGTTATTCTAATGTATTATTAATGAAATATTAAAAATAGACGCCTACCTCATGCATATATTTAAGATAAAAATCTTATATAAAACCAATAAACGCAAATAAAAAAGTTACAATTCAAGATTTTTCCAATAAATCTTAATCACACTAAAATTAATTACACTTCAATAGTATGTAACACTTACTTAATTGACAATGAAATGCTAAAATTTCAAAAACAAATCAAAATAGTTTCATGGATTTTATATACATTAAAGTTTCGATTTTTTATTGAGCTCTTTAAAAGAAGTATTATTTTAGAATATTTTACAACTGAACAAGACAATTTCTGAATTAAAATCAAGTTCTATTTTACTGGATGACATATTTTCTTGGAAGAAAAAGTACTGAGGACTTGGTAATCAGGGTTAGATTTACATTAAGTGCCACCCTAGGGTGTAATGAAAATGGCACCCCATTACCTACAGCATACATAAATTGAACTAAAGCTCTACAAAACAATTTGGTACAAGACACAGCCCCTAATGCCTCTGATTAATACCAATTGAGTGAAGACGAACTTGTCCTGTGAAATTCAACCTTTTAATTTTATCTACCAAAATGTGACTCAGGTTTATAAATGCCTACTCACAATTAATGACTAAGTACTTTGATTAAATAATCGTATTTTTATTGATTGATGAAATTTCTATTATTAGCCCACTTGAAATTAATTAACATTGGTAAAACTAATCTCATATTTAAAATGCTTTGCTAGAAACCTCTTTCATGATAACTATTAGTAACATGTGAGTTATCGAAAGCATTTATTAATTTTAAGGGAAAAAATTATGAAAATATTTTATGCATGTTTTTTCCTCAATTTTGGTAACCTTGATATTTCCTATATGAGTCGACTATTATCAAAGCCAGCAATCTGACTTTTGGACAATTATTGGTAAATCAGAAAAGCGAATTATTGACTTAGTATTCCATTGGCAGTCACAAAACTCTTCGGAACGACATCTTAGATAAATAACAGGTTAACTATTAACCTTTATTTAATGCAGGTTTTGAATCGTATTCTTTGAAGGAGACGATTATATTCATTTCAATCTGTATTGACATATCAATAACATTTTTTTGTCCAAATGCACAGATTGCCACCTTTGATAATAGACGACTCATATATAGTATTGTCAAAATCTTGCTTAAAGGTAATTTAACCAAATTATACTTACATTGTTATATTGTTGTGTTTGTTGCCCTCTTATCGTTTATCCATATCTCACAGCAGTCTCATTTTCCCCTGCACCATACTATGTGTTATAGTAGCTACCAATAGTTGTTGTATACCTGTAAGTCTTCTAATTGAGAATAAATTTTTTTCACATTCTATTCTTTCTAAATTACAATAATATGTATCATGGTGAATATAAATAACTTATTGATTTGTTTCCATGGAATTATATTCATTATTTGCCGTTAGAAATCTTTTATGGTTAACTCAATTTTAATAAACCGGCCCCTTTTTTTTTTTACTCAGGATGTCTACACGTTAGTTTCATTAAAAAAAATATACATTGTAGTGAGCTGCAAAATGGGTTACCAGCATAAACATGGGCAAGTTGGTTAAAATACTTTACTTAAACAACTATACAGGATGGTGGTGTCAATCACATACTACATGTGGGTTCTGTATTCATACCAGGTGTCGTAAGCAATATATCAAGGTTATTATAGTACAGTCTTTGGATTTCACGAGTCCTACACATGTATAAACTGCTTGTACACATTAATTTAACTTTTTTCCTCATGTTTACTTTATTTTAGATTTTGTGTACAAGGATGGCAGTTGAGGTTTTAGAATTAACGTTGAGGAAAATCAAAATAGAGTTTTGAAAAGTTATAGAACTCATAAAATGTACAGTAAATCATATAATATTAATGAAGTGAATGATTTAGTTTTAAGTAATCATCACTAAAGAATGTGTGCGCATTCTTTAGTGATGTTAAAATAATTTAAATTGGTGCTATAGTACCGAGATTAAATGTTTAAATTTTTATAGAAGGTTTTATGACGATTATCAGTCTCTCTCATGCAAGGTATGTTAGTATAGTCTGTAGCATAGTCACAGAGACTGCTACCTTTTGCGTCATTATTGCTTAGCTTCAAATTACAACTTATAATGTTCTTATTTCTGCACGGATTTCATTTTGTCATTAGGTTTGTTTATTATTAACTGTGTCGCAACATAAAATTCAGAATCATCATGTCCATCTTCATTATTTTCAAAATGGCGCGCGTCCGTTATAAAACATACAAATTTAAAAAAAGAATACCAAAAGAAATCTTGTGACACGTCATATTACGTACATACATACATAAATTAATATGTAAACAAATTCTTTTGAAGTACCTACTCTAAATAATAAGCCTTTTGCGATCGTAAATCAGAGAAATGTTTTGGTCGTCCATCAACAGTCTTGACTAAAGTTATATAATTTTAATTGGCATCGTGATCATTGAGAGCGCAGTGCTGAACGAATATTTCCTTAGAACGCGGTGCAACGGCCCGAAAAAACTTTCGTTGCGTTTAGATCGTGAAAGAAATATCGTCATATGAACATAATAGCAACACAAGGCCGGAAATAGTTTTTTTTTTTTAATAATAGGTGCGCTCAATGAAGTCCTATTTTATGCTTCCGTGTTCTAATTTAATTGTAGTCGTAAGTAAGTCGTTAGCTACCTTTATTTAAGATATTGTTATTAGCTGGATGAGATTTGATAGTACGTAGGACATGTTATTATTAGTCACAAGTACATAGGTACTAATCTATTTCCTAATGCGAGGGAAACATGTATTAGGGAATGAAGGGTACTCTTTCCTGGTCGTTATTCAATACAATTGAGAGTTCGACTTCATACATACTACAAATAGACTTGAGTTTATGTAATAATACCTACTATTTTTATGACATGGATCATTGCTCGTACCTACTAACATTATTATGTTGGATATTTTAATTCATAAAACATAAGCTGTATGTTAACTTATAAATATGAACTTCTAGTAGGTAACCTATAAATTAAATTTAACGGGAATTAAAATAACCTAATTAAAAGCTTTTAATGGAATTTTAATTTGTTTACTAATTCAAAATCATTTATTTCGATTAGAATTTAATTTATGTTCATAATTACATTAATAAACTCAACCACTGGATAAAAAAAAATACACAGAACTGAGAAGAACCGACGAAAAAACTCCGAGAAGATGTCTTATTTGTATTGAAATTTTCAATATAATTTATGGAAACAAAACTTACATAATTACATTATAAAATAAAACGAAGGTCGGCTGCGAGGATAATAGGCAAAGGATGGTCAGACGTAAATATCTTATATATTTATGCTTACATGTAACGATTTAGGGTTACTTCTTGTTTTTCTAACCTAAATAGGGTTAGTCTCATTTTATCCACGGTCCAAGAAGCTACTGATGCAAGAATCTCCATACAAAACACCCAGGGGTGTCGAACCATATTTATTAGTATTCAAATTGAATGCGGAAAGCTAGTGCAAATACAGCATGAATATTAGTGAAACGCATATATATGCATACAACGGTATTGTACGAAACTGAATATTTCTACAGGTGATACTGGTTCGTGTTGAATTATAATTCGCATATTATTATGCTGATTATCCATAGTTCTGCATATTAGTACCGTAAACCGATTCATACTATTAGACAGTTTTTTATTATTATCTTTTTTAAATATAGGAATCGTCAAATTATAATGCAAATTAAATCGAGCAGGTGTTAAGCTGTCACCGGGGTCTTAGACGCTAGAACGCAAATGTCACTGCCCAACTCGGAATAAAGAATTGTATAAAAATGTTATTGTAGGCATAGTGGGAGTGGCAACCCTGCGGGCGTTAAAGGACGCTTTATTGTCAGTATTCAAGATCGGAGTTGGAGGGAGGGCTAGGTAGGAAAATAGGATGAAAACGGAAAACGATATCTACTGGTAGGACGTGTGGTGAGCCCGCGCGGGTAGGTACCACCACCCCGCCTATTTCTGCCGTGAAGCAGTAATGCGTTTCGGTTTGAAGGGTGGGGCAGCCGTTGTAGCTATATTTAGACCTTAGAACTTATATCTCAAGGTGGGTGGCGCATTTACGTTGTAGATTTTCACTGGTGGTAGGACCTCTTGGGAGTCCGCACGGGTAGGTACCACCACCCCGCCTATTTCTGCCGTGAAGCAGTAATGCGTTTCGGTTTGAAAGGTGAGGTAGCCGTTGTAACTATACTGAGGCCTTAGAACTTATATCTCGAGGTGGGTGGCGCATTTACGTTGTAGATGTCTATGGGCTCCAGTAACTACTTAACATCAGGTGGGCCATGAGCACGTCCATCCATCTAAGCAATAAAAAAGGGGTGATAGGATGACTGATTTTGGGATGTATAACGATGAAGGGAAGATCTTCCACCGAGCGGGTGATATTTGCTCGGTAGACCGACGGTCCGTATGTTGTTGTTCGGAACTTGTATACTTATATATGCAAGCTTATCTTGAAAATGTCGTAAGCGAGATTCAAGCATCTGTCAAATATCTTGTGTTCTGTGATGGCTACCGCCACATGATTATTAAGAAGCGCTCTCATTAAACTGTTGATATTACTTAATTAATAATCGAAAATAGCGTTTTTGTTGTAAATTTTTTGCTGTCGGTGAAATCAGCCACGAATCACATTTGATCGACTTTACGTACAATTAAATGGATGAAAAACATTCAATATTATCGTCTCGTTCGTTCTTTTTGAACCACCTGACGACACGCTAACCAATCATTATCGGTGTCGTGGTTATTAAAAAAGAACCGCGATTGTTTTATTTTAATCTGTTTTTAATGGCCGAACTTATATTGGATACTAAGAAATGAGATAGTGTACATAGTGATAGGAAAATAGTTATCGTATTTTTTATTTTTTTATTGCCCTTGTAGGCAGGTAGATAGGTAGACGAGCATACGGCCCACCTGATGGTGAGTGGTTACCGTCGCCCATGGACTTCAGCAATGCCAAGGGCAGAGCCAAGCCGCTGCCTACCGCTAATAAATTTTCGTTATTTACTAAGAATGATTTTGAACGCGATGAGAAATAATTTCATGAACAAGTGATAACATCGCTCTGGGATATCAATAATAAATAATAATAAAAAAATCAATAAACCATTCACATTAATTTCATTAACATGCCAAGCAATGTGCTTTCGAAAGCCGACAGTACGCCAAATATTTTTTTCGTCTCTTTGCATTAAAACATCCTTGACATTGAAGAAAAAACTCATTGGACGATCGGCCTCCGTTGCAGCTGTGTTTACAGAGTCGTTTCATATGTAATACACTACTTATGTCATTGCAAAGACTTCACTAGAACATATAAGTACAGTATAGAAACCACACATCACAAACTATATTATTACGTTATATACTTGGATACTATTGAAATCTAATCATAGGGCTACTTAAGTGGGTTATTCGTCAATTCGTCGCCCATACCACAATGTCTGAAGACAAAAGTCTATAATCAGTGCGTCCTACCCGTGCTTACCTACGGAGCCGAAACGTGGACACTGACTGTGCGACTGGTCCACCAATTAAAAGTTACTCAGCGAGCTATGCTCGGTTTGTCATTGCGAGACCGAATACGCAATGAGGTCATTCGAGCAAAAACCAAAGTGATCGATATAGCTCGCAGAGCTAGTAAGCTGAAGCGGCAGTGGGCTGGTCACATATGTCGCAGAACCGATAACCGTTGGGGTAGACGTGTTCTGGAGTGGAGACCGCGAACCGGCAAACGTAGTGTAGGACGCCCTCCTGCTAGATGGAGCGACGACCTGCGCAAGGCAGCTGGCAGTAACTGGATGCGTGGAACCGAAGATCGGGTTCAGTGGCGAGCTTTGGGGGAGGCCTATGTCCAGCAGTGGACTGCCGCAGGCTGATGATGATGATTCGTCAATTAAAGTAATGTAATAAATAAAATATGATTTGTAGTTAAGTTTAATACATTATCCACCGTGTTGGTACTACGTTTTGAACGCAATGACAATTTTCTTGAAACGTCTGTCTGCTGATAAGTGATTATAAAAGAACAGCGTCAATTATTCTTGCGCCGGCTACCCTAGCTTTTGTATTTGTATTCTTCCTCAGAGGAAAAATATAACTAATATTATCGGCACCGTAAATTTTGTAGCACGATTATTATATATTATAACATTATATTATATTCTTATCTATTACACGATTATTATATACATAAACTGAGAACGGTTAATATGTCGATCGAACACGATTTTAACGTGGTCATAAAATTGTATTTTTCCTCCAAGGCTTTTTTCGAATTAAATACTCAATGAATAACGGACCACAAACATTAAAGCGGCTTTTTTTTAAAATTTCATTGCCATTTTAAGTTTAACAGGCAAAGGCTTCTTTGGCTAGACGTACCATCGGTATGGTCATTCAATAGTTCGTCACTTTAAAAGAACAAAAAAAACTTGCTTCTCTTTCTACGGTGTCTTCCTTGAAATTAGTACTAATGCTTTTTAGAATTTATTACATCAGAGCTAGACGTCCACCAACATCGTGAACTTGTTTGATTTTTAAAACAAATACAACACTATTTCTGTTGTCACGTCCGCCGCAGTTGTTACGTAAAACCTCACAGAAGAAGATGTGAAATGTTATTGCATAGTTAACCACACAATAAATGTGTGAACTTTAGTTGAAAATGTCAAAAGTCTTAGCTTTAGAAATGGAATGCCAAAGGAAAACACCAAACTTATAGTCTAGTAAGTTGTACAAGGGAATTGCTTTTGTGTGAGAGGATAGGTCACTTCATCAGACCGAGATAGGAATTATCCTTTAAAACGTGGTGAACATAAGATACGACTTTTTGTTTTTCTTATAACGCTACAAGCAAATTACTTGAGATTTTGACTGTTTATTAACGACAAAGTAATTCAAACTTTTAATTTACTGGTGGTGGGACCTCTTGTGAGTCTGAACGGGTAGGTACCACCACCCCGCCTATTTCTGCCGTGAAGCAGCAATGCGTTTCGGCTTGAAGGGTGGAGCAGCCGTTGTAACTATACTGAGACCTTAGAACTTATATCCCAAGGCGAGTGGCGCATTTACGTTGTAAATGTCTATGGGCTCCAGTAACCACTTAACATCAGGTGGGCTGTGAGCTCATACACCTATGTAAGCAATAATTTTATTTCTTTATTTTATTTATTTATTTATGTACACACAAAAAAGAAGACATAGTACAGAGTAATAGGAAAATTATGTACAAGGCACTGCTTATTTCTTTAAGAAATCTCTTCCAGCAGAGCTGCGAGAGGATTATGAGAATAATAATTAAAAGTGATGAGTGTGTGTAGAACAGCTAAAATAACAAATAAGTACAACATGAGAATCATAGTAATGCACATACACATAGCAAATATTGTTAAACTTGAATACAAAATATTATAAGTAACACGTATAGGTATACGAAGAGTATAGAACAATGATCATTCGGTTGATGAGACATAGAATTGTTTGACCTTGTTTTTAAAAACAGAAACAAACTTGCAAACTCGGATGTCAGCCGGCAACGATTTTTTTTTAAATAAGTTAAAAGTCGCTTTATCCTGAAATTATCTACTGTGACCCTAGTTTTTTACATACGTGTACATACATACAAGCTGTTATAAGACTCAAGGCAGAATAACGCAAAAACTTATCTTCTATAGATATTGACATGAAAACTTTTCATAAGCTTTATGTTTGACAGTCTACCAACAACACACCTGTATAATCTATTTTCAATTAGTTTTCAAAAAATGTTAATGTGTGAGTGCGTGTACTTATACTCCCATAATCGAAATATTAATTAGATAGAAACATGTACTGACGTCAACCTAATAGCATGGTTTCAGATTACGGTATAGTGAAAAGTGATTCTTAGTTTCATATTGTATCTACAGTAGACGTGGGAATAATATTTTATAATCTCATCAGCATTACCGTCTGATCGAAATACTTTGCGTAATCATCTTGTCCACGTATACTTTTTAGGCACGTCTCACAAGACCAGTCTGCTGAAAATCTATCTAAACGATGCATTTATAAGAATCTCATACCTTTAAACGAGCAATTCTTGTATATGAGTCGACTATTATCAAAGGCGGCAATCTGACTTTTGGACAATGATTGGTAAATCAGAAAAACGAATTATTGACTTTGTATTCCATTGGCAGTCACAAAACTCTACGGAACGACATCTTAGATAAATAACAGGTTAACTATTAACCTTTATTTAATGCAGGTTTTGAACCGTATTCTTTGAAGGAGACGATTATATTCAAATAAATCTGTATTGACATATCAATAAAATTTTTTTGTCCAAATGCCCAGATTGCCACCTTTGATAATAGACGACTCATATATAATCTGAATCTCGGAAACGGCTCCAACGATTTTTATAAAATTTAGTATACAGGGGATTTCGGGAGCGATAAATCGATCTACCTACGATTTATTTTCAGAAAATGTTGTTTTAATCATGTTTTCAATAATCAACTTTATCGATAATCAACTTTATGACTCTTCCTGACATTTATTGGCGAATAATAATACAATTTTTTTATAATTGAGAGCACTAAAGCTATTTCAAAAGATGACGTTGTTAAGACACTGGAAAAACACAATTTATCAAAAAAAAAAAGAAAAAATTCCGAGCAAAGCTCAGTCATCTAGTAAGTGTGAAAAGGATACGAACTGTGGTGTCATCAATTTGTAAAACAGAACTTTTATTATAGTTTAGATTGCCAACAAAAATATGAACTGCAAAAATGTATCATTTATTTCGATAATCAAACTTTATTGGTTCGAAGTCGAACGAGCAGTTGCATGACGTAACCCCACAATATTATCACTAAGCGATAAGATAAAAGTGAATTTCGAAATGTTATTTTAAATAGGTAATTGGAATTCGTAGTCTAAATGTAATTTAATGAATGTGTGCATTGAAATGTATATGAATAACCTCTTAATTAGAATTTAAAATCCAACTACATATTTTCCAAAAGAGGTATTTTTCAAATTGAGATTGAACCGGTCATGATCAATAATGTGGTTCTTTGCATGTAATAAAAAAATTTTATTGCTTAGATGGGTGGACGAGCTCACAGCCCACCTGATTTTAAGTGGTTACTGGAGCCCATAGACATCTACAACGTAAATGCGCCACCCACCTTGAGATATAAGTTCTAAGGTCTCAGTATAGTTACAACAGCTGTGCATTACTGCCTCATGGCAGAAATAGACGGGGTGGTGCACCTACCCGTGCAGACTCACCGTTCTCTCTTTTGTTATGGTGAAAAGAACACGAGGTAATTTTTCCCCTGGATCGTAATTCATTTTCAACGCTTTTGTGTATGAATATTTCGGCATTACCAGGGCATATGTATACCGCTATCAGCCACCGTATAATATGGAAGGAAATATTTCTGGAAACGAATATCTCTTTAGCTGAGCCAAATCTCCAAATATAATGGCAAATTTCTGGTACTGATCTCAAAATTTTCCTCATATTATCTCCAATAGAACATAATTGTGGTTACACACCGCTGAGTTAGTCTACATAATATTAATATTTGTTTGGTTCATACCAGGATCATAGAGGAAACGGACAACTCTCTATCGCATGAGGTCATATATAATTATATAGTGTCTTCTTTACGCGAATAGCTTGCGTTATATGTTAGTTTATAAGTATGTATTAGACTGAACTCTGTAAAAAACGATTAAAATGACCCATATTGGTGAACAGCTTCGAAAACATTCTGAGAACTCTAAGTAAAACATTTGAAAAGAAATAGGTCTTATATTTGCTTCTATGAACTGTTTTCCTTAACCTACTGTAAAATTGCCGTTGTCCAATATAAAAATAACTTATTTCAGATGAAATTAATTATGCGTCATTTGAAACCAAATCATTTTGGTTTTCTGATCATGAAGACCTATATTGGAAATAAGTATTCCTTGTGTAGGAATGCGTTTTAGGTTCATCGTAGACGACGACGTGTACAACGCCTGTACAACAAAATCCCACAAGATGCTCAGAACCTACATATACATAGGTTTAAGAAAACTATTAAAGAACATCTGTGCAATAAAGCTTACTATAAAGTCAATGATTATCTAGAAGATTGCACAAAGTGGGAATGAGTTGTTCGCTCCGGGCATTTCAATATTGCAATAATTGTTACGTTATAATACTCATTGTAAAAATGAATATTTAAAAAAAAAGATCTAATGCTTAAAAAAACAATCTAATATTTAAAAAAACAGACATGCCCGCTGAGTTTCTTGCCAGTTCTTCTCAGGACGGAGGCTAGTTTTTGTGATTAGCGGTAGTTCTTTTGACGTTCAACAAGTATGTACTTTCATTTATGTTGAATAAAAATAAATTTAAAAAGATTTGATAAAAAAAAAATTGATTTCATTTGATTTGACACAGTGTTAGGATTGGCGATATCTATGGGCAGTTATAACGAACTCTAGCGTTTGCTGGCCACAAAAAAAAAAAATGTTTCAGGTCATATGAAAGTGAGAGGGATGGAGTTACGGTTAGTTGTTCGTGTCTGTCGAATCAATTGTCATGGTCGTCGGATGATCGTGTCGTATCGGGGGCGAGCTGCAACGAAAGCTTTCGAAATCGGTATACAAACGATACAGCAAAACCTGAATTACTGAATGATACAATGGTTTTATTAAACTGTAACCGCTTTACTCCGGTTTCAGCGAGTCGTAGACGCAAGCCGCAGACGAGAACGCTGAGAAACGCGACCGGCTAAGAAGATGGAACTATACTTGAGACCTTAGAACTTATATCTCAAGGCGGGTGGCGCATTTACGTTCTAGATGTTTATGGGTTCTAGTAACCACTTAGCACCAGGTGGGCTGTGAGCTTGTCCACCCATCTAAGCAAAAAATAAAAAATAAAAGAAGATGGACGAGAAACTATTGCTATTGGCCATACAATTACACTTACATCACATTTAGCAATTGTTCGGGATGATACCATCATCTCGTTTTTACCATCGCACCGCCCGCCACCGGAGTAGAGTTCATCCATACTACCTGGAGCCACAGCGGTCATCCACAGTGCGTTTCCAGAGATCTTTTTTCCCACTTACCATCCGCCTTTGGAATGAGTTCCTTCCACCGTGTTTCTCGAGCGCTATGACATGTCCTTCTTGAAAAGAGGCTTGTGGAGAGTATTAAGCGGTAGGCAGCGGCTTTACTCTGTCTCTGATATTGCTGAAGACCATGGGCGACGGTAACTACTCCCCATTAGGTGAGCCGTATGCTCGTCTGTCTACAAGGGCAATAAAAAAAAAATTACAAGTAAATTCGCGCTGAACATATGGAATCTGTGTTTTTATGCATTTTGTTTTAATCTCGCGTTCATTAGGTACCTTAATTTAATTATTTCAGATTTTTCGAACACTTAAGTACATATTACGTGACCACTGTAAAGGCATTCTACATTACAAGACAAATGCGAGGAGATTACACCGTAAAAGTATAGTAAAAGTTTTAGTTGTGATGCTTTGTAGGATAGTTCAATACCGTCCAGTTTTTTTTTAATTCGCATTGATGGTCATATTTCAAATTAAATTGTGATATTTTTTTATATATTACGTATGTACATATATCTAAAAGTTTTAAAACAAATTATCAAATCGAGGCTCTTATACGTGACCTAGGTTTTGTTCATAGAATTACTAAATATTTAGATTGATATTTCTGAAGTTTTTGTTGTATTTATAAGCATTTTATTTCTGAGTATTAATTTTTCTACTTGAATTAAGGTAGCCTCAAACTTTTGGTGGGCAATGTATTTAATTATTTATCACATAAAAGTGTACGGTGAGTATAGTCTGCTGGCATTGACTAAAATAAAGATAATATTTATATGGGTACTACATTAAATAAATAACACAGACAAACAATATTATTATCATATCATTTTTATCTTAAATATAATTACGAAGCTGCTTAAGTGAAGTAGGTGAATTTAATTTCGATATTCAAATAAATTTTAATTGGGTTAAAATGAGAAAGGTTTTTTATAAATACAGCTTCCAATCTCTCTGCCCGTTTTACCAATAGCTATCACTTATCGTATTAACGCGGTTCTCAACTTTAATTTACCGATAAACGTTACAAGAGAATATTATTTTTTAATGTGGGTCTCGCTTCAACGACCATTACGCTGCAAAAACGCATTTTCTCTTTCATTGCATTAGCTTTGAGTTAAACGGTTGAATTTAGTACGTGTACTTTCTAGTAGTTCTTAAAAAGCGTTAAAGCGTCCCGTCAACTAGCACAGGTTGGCCTGTTCTTAGCCGACTTCAAAAGCACGGGGACGTTCTCAATTCGACTGCAATTTTAACCGATTTTTACGATTTTTTAAAATATGTTTTAAAGCTGATGCTTCTCAATGTTGTCCCATTTAAAAAGTTCCGATCACTACTTTTTAACTTATCATTAACTAGCGACCCGCCCTTGCTTCGCTTCGGAAACTGTAATTTATTATTGATTTTTCCACTATTTAATGGATGCTATCATACATATAAACCTTCCTCTTCAATCAATCTATCTATTAAAAGAAACCGCATCAAAATCCGTTGCGTAGTTTTAAAGATTTAAGCATACATAGGGACAGACAGATAGATATATAGAGACTGAGAAAGCGACTTTGTTTTATACTATGTAGTGATATAGTTTTTTTGTTTTTTTTTTTTTGCTTGCAAAATAACCAAATCTAAACGAAATAACATAATTAAATACGAAAAAAAAAAGGAAAATAAATCAGAATTTCAATATTGTAGAACTTGCAACAGAATTGCATAAATAAATTTCTAAATAAATGTATCTCTGTCTGGAAAGAACGGTAAAATTCAAAAACGGTAGCATTATGTTTATATTTATGTCGATGGGTAACAACATCTTGTCAGTAACAGTTGTCCATGACCACGAAAACGAATCAAGTATTCAAAACACTGGAAATAAATAATGCATAAATTGCAGATTTTATAAGTTCAGCGTCAAATTACTGGTAAATCTATGGTAAATAACAATAGTTTCTCGCCGATCTACTCAGCTGGTCGCGATTCTCTGCGCTTTCGAGCTCGCCCACCCGTTCTGGTGAAGATGGAAAGAATGCCAGGGAGCTTTGAATGGAAAAAAATAGAAAAACATTCCTTTGCTATTGTGGCCCTTATGGTAGCCATCACACAATTGTTACCGAGCAGCACTTCCGGCCTCACATAATAAATTATTTACGAACTAAGGAAATATATAGAACTTATTGTCTTATAATATAATTAGTAATTTCATAATCAAGTAAATAGTTCATCCATATTTCTTTATACTTTTTATTGGCGCCTTCCGCTTGATAGCTTCCGGCGCAATAAACCTTACGGCGCAATAAGCCTTAATGTTATTTTGTTACATAATTCGATATTATTAAATAATAATAGTACGTAAATAATCAGCAGAATAATTAAGATGAACAATGTTTAATATTACCTACAAAGTTTGTATTAAAATAGGTCAAGATGATTTTATAAATACCGGCGGTTAGCATATCTCTGTTGCATTCGTATTCTACCCACCGTAACGTGTACTAAAGAGAATATATTATTTCGTGTGGATGTAAATTGTCTCAATTGTCGCCGCCACCCTGAGGATCCGTTTATACAATACAAGATAATTGACAGATGCCTGACTCTCGCTTATAACATTTTCAAGATAAACTTGCATATATACAAGTTCCGAAGAACGTTCGGACCGACGGTCTACCGGGCAATATCACGCGTTCTGTGGAAGATCCTTGTATACTATGAATGTTGAATTTTTACTGGCGGTAGGACCTCTTGTGAGTCCGCACGGGTAGGTACCACCGCCCTGCCTATTTCAGCCGTGAAGCAGTAATGCGTTTCGGTTTGAAGGGTGGGGCAGCTGTTGTAACTATACTTGACACCTTAGAACTGATATCTCAAGGCGGGTGGCGCATTTGTGTTGTAGATGTTTTAGGGTAACCACTCTCTAGTAACCACTTAACACCAGGTGGGCTGTGAGCTTGTCCACCCATCTAAGCAATAAAAAATGTTGAATTAAGCGGCACACTGCCACTGACCAGATGATTAGCGTTTAAGGCTGGATACGATTCTCGATAACAATATTTAATTATGTTGTTGACACAATTACGCCGTGTACTTTTTTATGCGTAAAATATACAAGTTTTTACGCTTCATAAACAAAGATGTACGAACACATCTTTTGAGGGACGTACTGGAATCGCAAAAAAAAAAACACTAGACTTGATGCACGTCCTTCTAGTTAAGTTAATATCTTTAATGAGGGCTTGCTTTTTATTCGTAAGCAGCTGCGCCCGCTGCAAAGAGGGGAGAGAGACGCTTCAACCCTGAACCGGGGTCTTTAACGTGATATAAAGTAACTTGCTGTAACGCAATTCAAATTCAAAATCATTTATTTCAACTTAGATGTCAGTATGACACACTTGTTGAATGTCAAAATACAAATAACAATGTTAACTCTACCACCGGTTCCAAAAAAAGCCACAGTCCTGAGAAGAACCGGCGAAACAAACTCAGCGGGCTTTTTTTTTTGTTTTTTCTCAAATATTTTCTTTTTTTTAAATAAATAGAAATATTCACAATAAAAGAAAAAACAAGTCAAAAAAATACAATTAAGTAAGTATAACAAGATTAGATGAGTCTATAGGAAGTAGGCACATAATTACTCCTTATTAACTTAACTACTAAATCTATGAAATAGAACATGTATTTTTTTAAAAAAACAACCTTAGACGTTCGTAGAATATGTTTTGGAATTATAATAGTAATGGACAATTTCACGGCAACGCGAGAAGCGAAGTTGTGCAAATTGATATATACCTATTGTTAATTTAGTGTTATTCAGGTTTAATAAATGTGTAATAATAGTAGTTTATTAACTGTTTGGTATCAATGAAAATGCACAAATGTGGGAAAATTAAATAAAAGCGCTGGACGAAACTTCACAGGTTCCTTCAAAAAATCTCAATAAATAGTCACAATTTTACTAAGACCACATTTCATCCCATCTCATTTTGTTCCATTTACTTAATTTCATCCAAATTGATTAAACTCTCAAATTAATCAACTTTATATCATTTCGCTTCATATCATTTTTCATAATAAAACAGAATGTAAGAAGAAATATTAGACTCGCCTGAAAGGTTACCAGAACATAAAATCTTCCATAATTTAAATACCGTTAAACATGAGAATTTTATTATTGTCTCCAATAGGTAGACATCGCCATAATGTTGCAATCGTATTGTTTTATCTAAGTTTCAAGCGACCGGACATGTCTCGGAATGTTCCTTAGAATACGTCTAGGCTTTCAACAGGAATTTAATTTATCTTAAGTGACGGCTTAGGTTAGTTTAAAAGTGTGTATCGCGTGGACATAAGATATTGGACCTATTGAGTTAAGTATTTTGCTAATCGAATCTGACTAGAAAATATTGGGGTATTCGTATTTCATCTGATTTATACGTATTTCCTTAATTGATTTATATGATTTCGGGAATTTTGGGGCTGTTTTTTTTACCTTTCTATTTCAGGTATTATCACCATCGTTTAGTGGGCCATGTTTGACAAAAAAGTAGTTTAGTTACGTTGATCTAGAACAGTTTGTAACCTTCATTTTGTATAATAATAATTCATATAATCAGGTCGATATTAAAGAATTTAAGTCGTAATCTTTCACAAAAAAGNGCTGTCACTGGCTGTCAGCCGTTAACGGTGGAACAATTCAAATTTGACGCGTATTTTTTATGGTTACTGGCAACATTACTGTTAGTTTTCTTAAATGTTAACGCCTCGAAACATGATCGAAAAAGTGCTTAAAGAAAAATGTTCCTTAATTACTACATTATTTGATATACGATAAAATTTCGAATGCATTAAAAAGAATAATAAAAATTCATACGAAAAAAAAATTACAATTCTTCAAGTGCAACAAAAAATACTTTTTATCTTTGTTGTAAGTGTAAGCGCATGCGCAATGATTAATAGGTATTTGTGTATCTGTAACACTCGTTCATAATAATTTTATAGTCCACGCTACGTCTTAATTGAACACGAGAGCAACCAGCGTGATGATGGCGCCACGCCCTCTCGGTTCTCGTACGTGTTTTGATGAATCGTTGGCTACCTACATTCAGTACTGGCGCAAGACAAAATTTACTGCACGCCAGGGAAACTTATACAAATATACGAGATACCGTATAAGTATCTATCACTATGTTCAAGCTTCAGTGATTTTTATGGCGAGATTAATTAGGAATTAAAAATCTATGTAAAATATTATGTTTTAAAATAAAGAAGGGAATGGGACAGTTCTTGTCTCTTTAAAACTGAAGCGTTTTCTTAAAACAGTTGAACGCAATATAACTATAGGTGACGTCATTTGGGGCCACGTCGACTTAAACAATAATACGCAACGATCAGCAACATATGACAACATATGGCAACTCGATTTCTGATTCGAATTTTTAGAATGGCGCGAAAAAACGTGAGTAATTCTTACATCTTATGTGATTCAATATTATTATAACAGAGCAGTATTTCACAATAATATTGATTGAATTTACAAGTTTTAGATTGTTACCCCAATGGTGTCATGATGCTATATAATTGTCAAATATTGAACGCACTGATTTAATGAACTCGATATTTCTACTTTCTCATCATTAGTTCAAGGTACCTAACCTAACATAATACATTGACCTCATTTTCTACTGTTCTTACATCTCTTCTTATCATCTACCTGTGTTCCTCTAGTCTCTCTCTTTATTATAATCATGACCACTAGTAGTACACAGCATTGCAGGCCCCTACGAATTAGTGCTACAGTTGGACATCACTTTTTTATGATCACTCGTTCCGGTCTGACGAAAGTCGGGTAGCCGTTATCCCAAATAGGGGTACGACTTCGATAAAATATCATAAGATTGGTGGAGTCATGCAAGTCGTAATGTATTCACTCCTGAATCAGATAATGCCGTATATAAAACACGGGGGGGCAATCATGTCTGCCACGTTAATACAAACCGACAACTATTGAGTATATTTGTTTAATTGATTTTAATGGCCTCGTCCTATCTGTTATTGAGTTCTTACAGAAACCCTGCTACTATTAAAACGTTTTGTGGATGACCTTATTAATCGATCGAGTCCTTAGCCTAGCCTATCTAAATAGTACTTCCCCTATTCTCATACAATTGACATCGCGATTCCGATCCGGTAGTAGATTCATTCGCGAAGCAGCTACTCTTGAGCTGTTAGGTCTCCTTCGGAGGCGCTCGGGTAGCTATTAGCAAATTCCACCCCTCCTGGCTGAGCCTTTGCTCGGCCACCTGTCCTGGTGAAACTGGAAAGGCCTCCGGGCTACTAGTAATCCTTCAATCACAAAAAAAAAAAAAAACAATTGACATGGATTGAGTGATGAAATTTATTTATTGGTGTTTGTATAGGCAACTTGAATTAGTAAATAAAAGCAACAATAGCAAACCATATTAGATCATTAAACGGTCTGTTCATTTGACAATCTAATGTTTACCTTCAGCTAAATCGCCGTGTATAGCATAATAATTGTTGGCTTACTCGTTTGATTATACAATATAGAAGTATTAGCTAGTACGTATTAATTCGATTAGTTTAGTGACAATACTGTTGTTTTGTAACCGTTCATTTTTTTTTATAAAGTACTTGATAACCGTCGTATGATGAATAGATAATAGAATAGATAGCGACCAGAACAATAGATAAATGAGTCTAATTAAAACTACTTTTACGGCTTAATCTCGCGATATTGTTGTGATTTTCTTAATACCGACGTTCCGAACACTAGCACAGAATAATAGTGTGGCCATATTATTAACAGGCACGTAAAACTAATATGTAATAGTAAATCATAACGTATAATAAGTAACGTAAAGAGTAATCTTAGTAAACCAAAGTATTCCATTATTAAAAATTTCTTTCAAATCTCCTTCTTCAAACGAGGCTTGTGAAGAGTATTAAACGGTAGGCAGGCTTGGCTCTGCCCCTGGCATTGCTGACGACCATGAGCGACGGTAACCACTCACCATCAGGTGGGCCGTATGCTCGTCTGCCTATACGGCAATATAAAAAAAATATCTATTTGTTACTATAGAATTCAATTTTACCGACAGCATTCTATTTATCATGGAAAACTTGACGAATTGACAATAAGCCCACTTTGTGTGTAGTGAGGACACTCGGATATCTCGGAGGTCGCTCTGAGGTCGACGATGAGTCATTTCAAAACCGGATTCGCGATTCAACTCCGCAGCTTTTTGCATCAACGTACCATTGATTTTAAAAACTATATAGTGATAATATTTATTTATTTTAAGTATGACCCCTGTTATAAGAACTTGTTGTGATTCCGATCCGATGGTAGATTATGTGAAGTACTGCTTGATCTTGTTAAGGCCAGTGTTAACAAACTCTCTCAGGTTGAGCCCGTGAGCTCACCTATCAGTCCATGAGTATCTGGAACAGTCCCTGAAGCTACCAGCATATATGTAAGTAAGAAAAAAAAAGTTGATACCAATATTTTTGTTCCATCACAACCGACCGTTGAAGGGAGCTCATCCATATTACTTAAATGACCACATAGAATCGTTTCAGATCATTCATCCTCAATACTAGCACAATTTTTTGTCTTCATCAAACAGTAATATGGACCTCCTTCGGGGACATGCATGACCTGTATCTCTTCAAACGAATGTTGAAAGGACTCTATTTTCCTTTATGAAGATGTCAAGATCTCAAGGACACCAAAACAAACTTAAATGTAGTCTCCCAACACCGATACTTTCCCCCGGTATTCAAGATAGAACTTAAAGGTTTTTAAGTAGGCTTTGTAGAAAAGGGATACCGCTATGGACGAATCGTGGTGGAGTGATAATACTTAATCTAAAGGTGCTGGAGTCAAACAAACTCACTACCCCGTAAGATTTTCTGGCCTCGGCTAGCAGCAGACCTTGTTTGATTTCCAGGCCAGGCGGAATTTGAACACAATAATTTGGTACTTTATGTGATAAAAAAAAACATTCACATACTTACGACTTAAAACAGTATTTACGCTGTAGTGGTAATAATCATTTGGCTGATATTTCGATCGCGTCGTATCTGAATTAAATACAGAAATTCCCACAAATAAATAACGAATCTGGTTCAAACACGTGATGTCGTCATCGTGCCATATACGTCAACACTTTTAAAACACATGTCTTCGTTGGGTCCGAAGATAGATTGTGATTCATCGTATTAGTCAAAAGCTGCTAAACGTTGGTATTAATTATTAACAGAACATTATAATATGTCCGTAAGAAGCGTCCGTGGCCTAATAGATAAGATCCCTGCTGTACTAACAAGGTATAAATTGATGAAACTATTTCGTAGGCCGGATTCGAGGGCAAGGACCTATAAATACTCAAAGCATCAAACACGAAACTCAGATACAGAATAATATAATCAAATAAAAATATATTAACACATTTTAATAATTATTAATAACCGGATACTAATAAAAGTAACTAAAAATTAAATGTATTTTATCACTATTTCGATGTAAAATTTAACGTATTTTTTTAATTGGCCCAACTAATTATTGTAACATTTTGAATCCGTTCAGCTGATCGTATAATTTGGCCCCAAATAACATGACACAAGTAGGCAGCGGCTTGGCTCTGCCCCTGGCATTGCTGAAGTCCATGGGCGACGGTAACCACTCACCATCAGGTGGGCCGTATGCTCGTCTGCCTACAAGGGCAATAAAAAAAAAAAAAAAAAAAAAACATGTACGGTAAATTAAAAAAAAATTATATTCTAATTGTTTGAAAGAATAATGCGGATCCCCAGTTTAATCGATCAAAAGTATAGGCTTTCTCCATTTAAATTTCAGATCCTAGAATACCTACTGAGTTTCAACCGCATCGTTTATGTAGATAAATTACGTAGAACACTTAGTAAACTAATATTATCAATGCCAAATATTTTTCATCTTATTGGTTCTGTGATAATTAGAATGCGTGGAAATTTCAATTTTTGGGCTCGCATGGTTTTATCCGAGTTTCAACGTATCAGTCAGCCAGGGCAAGTTTTATAAAGAGACTAGCTGTGCCCGTCCGCTTCGCTGGGCATTTAAAATTAACATTATTTCTCACCCCCACAAGATTCTCATCATTAACGCCCCCGCAACTGGTGTAGGGAGTACAACACTCATATAAATATTAGCCTATCCATCAAGTACATGTATTTTGTACATGGATACCAAGTTACAAGTCGGTTGCACGGTTCAGTAGTTATAACGGAACATCCGCAAAAACCACTGTAGATTTATATGTTCATAGTATAGATTCCTTCGATCAACAATAGTAACTAGATTTCGGGTCGGTGCATAAAATCCGTCTCGTCAAATAACAGCGCACTTGAAATGTGAGCTCTTATTTTGTTTAGTTCACTTCAAACACAGCCAATGTCAACCCGCCTCACAATACCGCAGTGTGTATTCAAAATTTGCAAAAATAAGGCCCGAAAAAGCAATTTAACGGCCGGAGTATCTTACTTTCGGTAAGTACATGAAGTATAAACTATATTGTAAGCTTTAAACTTATAAATAATATTAAATTTTGAACAAAATTACCGATTTTTAACCACCGCTACAAATGTTGGCTAAGGCTCAGCCAACACATGGACAAACTTTTGCTTAACAGAACAGTATATGCATGGAGTAGATTTGTGTTGTAATAATTTTTTAAAATTTGTTAGCAGCACTTCAAAATTAGTTGGTTAAAATTGGTTAATGCTGCTTTTGTGTCTGTTTGTTGGACTCTCAGAATGAACTCTGCAGAATGGATCTCGATTGTCGCCAGAGAAACAAGAGATGACTTATAAGCCAGCTAAGAACTCCGCTTATTGACACTGGACATCTTTGCCTTCCGTGCTCACGGCTACGGAAATGTGGAAACATTGTAATAAAAATACCACGCTTGAAACCGTTTAAACGTTGTTTTATTATGTGCACTGGTCGCGAAAACTTAAAAATATATATTACACAAAAACGTAACGCTAATAAAATAATAAGTAATGTATAGATACTAACAAACATACATTTCCAAAACATAAAAAGTAAACAACTAAACTTTTACTTTAATTCATTAATAAATTATTTTAGTGTTCAGCGCGACTCCCTTACCTCCTGTAGTAAATAGAAATCGGCATTTCAAGAAGCAAAAATAAATAAAGCAAAACGATGTTAGTTCTCAGAGCAATTAAGGGAAAAGTTACTTTATTTGTTGCGACTTAAGATTGATTTAACATTAAAAGTTGTTTAAAATATGTCTTTTTATTGATAAGTGACAGGAGTAATTTATTGCTTTGCTCGTTTTATGTGACGAATGATCGTAAGTATTAGATAATGTTTTGGAGATTTGTGACTTTATTACTAGGTGCCATAGTTGTTATTAGTTTGAAAGTAAAAGTGTTCCAAAACTTTTTTCTCCGTTTGTTAGTAAACGAATGTAGCTATATAAGTATATATTCACGCGGACAGTTTTTGCTTTAATTTTGTACGTATCCCTTTATCTAGTTACTATTGTTGATCGAAGATAGATTCACTAATTGACTTATAACCATTCTGTTTATCGTCGTTTCTCATGCCTCAGCTGAATCAATTCTGGCTTTGATTTTTTTATTTTATTGCTTAAATGAATTACAGTTGGCTGATTCGTACACAGTTAGCTATGCACGTATTAATACGTTACTTACAAATTCTCTTGATACCTAACGTAAAATTAGTCAACGATCACTTACGCTGGCAGCCCGTTAAAATTGTATTGGCATTGCTAATTTCCAAATATAAGTGGTGGTTACAATTTAAAAAAAAATCTTTATGAATCTTGCTTACGACCATGTCTTCCTCACCTCTGCCTTATTATCATCCTATATGTTAATGAGCTTAGCGATTAGTGTTCATTTAAATAGTTGACCGTTCCTTCAATTGTTTCGCTGCTATTGCATACCTTGGTATCTGTGTTGTTTTAAAATTTGGCTCGAAGATAGTGAAGATAACCCGATTAGATTAAATTTCTGGCCCGTTTTTTTTTACTAATATGTAACTTTAAGTTGTGTAAAAAAATTGTCTACAATAATAACCTTTAAATACTTATGACATTTACCGGTGGTAGGACCTCTTGTGAGTCCGCACGGGTAGGTACCACCGCCCTGCCTATTTCTGCCGTGAAGCAGTAACGCGTTTCGGTTTAAAGGGTGGGGCAGCCGTTGTAACTATACTTGAGACCTTGAAACTTTTATCTCAAGGTGGGTGGCGCATTTACGTTGTAGATGTCTATGGGCTCCAGTAACCACTTAACACCAGATGGGCTGTGAGCTCATCCACCCGTCCCCAAGCAATAAAAAAAAAGAGTAAGAACGGTCACGTGATCAAACATAAAAATTGCTTTTTATTCATAACTACGCTTGTCCCGCCGTTAGGTTATGTAAAATATGAAAGAAAAAAAATGCGATTTTAGTAGAAACGATTGGATAAATATTTGGTCTATAATATCTCCGGTCGTCGTTACCCCGCTGCTGTATGTTAAAAATATACTAGTTTATAAGTATAGTCAAATGAATATGTTGAAATAAAAGATAACAAGATAACAGTTCATTCAGTACATTTCTGCGCTCTGTGTTTATCACGAAATCTTTTTTTGTGGTATTTGCTTTCTTTATTGTCATTAGAAAAAGGTAACACAAGAAATAATAAATAATGGAGCGTGTGGCCGAACAAATTCCGAGCGGTAATTGAAATTCAAAATCAAAGTTTAGTCACAAAAAATTTACATAATTATGTAAATGCGCAATATTCGTATTTTGGTTTGAATATCATGTCAGACTCGGTAAAGTACATGATAAGATGGGTTATCAGCTTTACCGACACCAATAGGGTGAGTACTGATAAAATCACACTGCAGTTTTTCTTGAAAATTATGTATCAGAAAGTGTCATTGTTTCATTTAGGGCGAAAAATAAAATATACCCTCATAAATGTGAAATGAAAGCAAAACCCTTTTCTGTGTCACAATACAATTGAGACTTGTGCCTCAAGGGAGGTGACGGCATCACTTTGTGATGTCTGGGGCCTCCAGTAACCACTTAACACCAGTCGGACGTTGTGTGGGTCCTTCCGTCTAATATTAGTTTACTAATAATACTCACATGCTATCGAAATATTGAGTTTTAGATTTTTTATTTTTTTATTAGTAGTACTTAGTGAGAAAAATCATGATGGAGGTTATTGACGAAGAAACTCGTTAGCCTTATAAAATAAATAATTTAAATTTAGATGAAAATTTTGAATAATACACATTCGCTTAATATTTATGAGTGCTTCGTCTCTTTCGCTTTGATACAGAACCTCATTTGTGAAAAACATTGGCGGCACCATAGATCATATTGCGTTATCTGTGTAGCAAGAAGTGTGAACAAACCAATAGTTTCCGCATTCCTGAACTGACTTCAATATTTTTGTTTCTTTTTTATCGGTTTTTAGAAAAAAAACGTTGATTGTTGCGAAACTGATGATATCATTTAAATAATTCATAGCTAGTCTGAACATATGGTTTTGTCAATGATCAAAATTCTTGTATTTTTTTTTCTTACGTTTCTTATGTAGACCTCCCTCTCTAACCCATTATTTTCATAACGCGGCCTGAATGCAAATCAAAGCCGTGCCACAGACCTAGTTTGGTCCACATAAATAACTGGCTTCGTTCGGGTTAATGGTAATTTGGTTTGTTGTTATTTCGTACGCAACACACGAATTACATTTGCAATTGGACAGATCGACTTTTGGAACGAATTTCAACGGATCGATCGCTTTGGAACCAATAAATGTTGTCAGTGGTGCATTTCGAAATATTTATTTTGATGGTGTGAAGACTTTTATTGCCAACACTGGTAAGACATACTTTAACGTCGCTGCGAGCGTAATTATCATTTTTCCTCAGTCGTCCAAATTCCTATCCGTATGCGTATATTACCTACCGTTTTTTTTCCTATAGTCCTGGCTGGTAGTCCGGATGCCTTTGCTTCATATGCCAGCATAATAAAATTGGTGGATGAACATGGGCTCAGGCAAGAAGCGTGAGCTTTCTAGTTTGTTGCCACTCTAGCTAATTTCCATAAGGTACTACTGTAAGCTCGTAAGCTCGTACGAATTTTGTCACCGTTCATTGACCCCTGTTTTTTAAGAATACTACCAATCAATCGATAAATATTGGTTTTGAACCACAATTTCACAGTAAGCGTATTTGTGGTTTTAAAAATAATAAAATAATAGAACTAAATTTGTATTTTCTAAAATCGTGGATATATTTGACTTCATTGTCTCTATTCAGTTCGTCGACCCTGGCGTCAATTGCTCGGAATTAAGCTTAAGTGGCCTGTGAAATAGATATAAGTGATCTCCTTCGAGACTAAACGTTCTTTTGAAGTCAGAAAAACGACATTACTTTCAATAATGGGAAACAATATAATACTATTATTATTAAAACAGTTAAACCATTTTATTTTCTGCTCTGGCTAACACTAATACGTACAGCATGATTCTGAAACACTACGTCGGTTGACCTGTTTCGGAAACTTCAAACAAACAAAAATACAACAAAGTTTCTAAACCTCTATTGATTATATGAAATTCGATCTAAAATTAGGTACATCAAACGTATGATGAACATCATCATAAAAAGAAATCATCTAATTACAACATTTTCTGTTGACCGCATGTTGTTAATGGGAAACCCTAAAAAAAAACTAATATCCGATTTATATTAGTACAATAACAGTATTTAATAATTGTAATTAGCAATGAACATACATTTATAAGGTCGTAAGGTTCTCTAGGTTTTCATTAGCTTATGGATATATTCCAATGCAATAAAACTTCGGCCCTATGAAGATACAAATGTAGCATTAAAATACAAAACATTCTTTAAAATTATCCACGCGGTCTTTAAAACAAAATACAGGGTGCTTAAAAACAGACCCAACCCATTTGTAAATCTTGCATAATCGTGACGACGACAATTATCAGCACGTTGCGAAGTGGTAAACTTGGACACATGACTAATTTCGTTATCACCTTATTACTGGCACTGGCATGAGACTGTTTAATAAAATATGCTTGCAAGTTTTATTTTTTACGTATTTTGTATATCTGTAATGTAAAGTTTCATTCCTTTTTAAACCTATTTCCTCCTTCAAGATGACATGATTTTTAAATTCATATTACATACCAAATGGTAAACAATTGTTTTTTGAAAATTTTCGGAAACAGGCAATAAATAACCTCCAAAACAGTACCATTTAGTGATGAATTTCAATTACATTGGATTTCCTTAAAAATATTGTATTCGTCACAAAATTACAAATGAATAATGTTTAAAAACAGTGACCTTGTGTCTTAACGAAACCCATATTTTGTCAGGCAGACATTGAGGCTTTTGTATTGATTTAATAAGAATTTCGTAGACAGTTGAAATCTAAACGCAGATGTTTCTAGCATTAATTTTTACCGAACGGACGGAATGGCCAAATTTAAATGCAAGATATGATATTATTTTATTTGCACTACTTAAATATCAACTATAGTACTTAAATTTAGCTTTGTGTATGATCATTAGAGTAGGCTCAACTTAGGCGAACGTACGTATACGTATTACACACACACACACACTAATATTTATACTAATGGCTGTCATTAGTCTCCTTACAACTCGGTATTGTCAACAGGTTGTTGTAGAAGCCTTAAATATACAAGGCATCTGTTGTCAATGGCAAAGGTCACTTGGTACCGATGTTAAAAAATACACGTACAGTTTCTAATTACGAAAAAAAAAGGATTATTTCTAAATACAATTTTGTAATTTGGTTGCATAAAACTGTAAACGGTTAGGTAATTGTTTTTGTGATAGGACAGTTTTCTTGAAGTTTCTTGAATTTTGTTTGTATTTCATTGCAGTTTTAGTTTGAGCCACCTCATTGAAATTTTATTTTAAGTGTTCATTTTAATGCTTAATCATCACTAGTTGGTAACGGCAGTGACCCTAGGGGAATTATAAGACAAATGCAGTTTAGGAGCTTACTAATAATTTTCCCCTATTTACGCTTTTTGTAAAATTTTAACTTCCAGCAACGATGATAACGCCCTGTACGATTGTTTCCAAATTGAGTTTCTCAAAAACCATAAGATCTTATGTGATACTCCAGTCACCGCGATGTTCCACTAACACTTCCTCATCATCTGGCTATTGTTGTAGTATTAGCATGACTTTATTAGCTTCATTAAGGCACGTTGTGATTTCACACAACTTAATACTATCAACCTGCCTATTTAGATCGCGAAGTAATTTTAGGACCCATTTTTTTGTTAAAACCTTCCTATGCCATTTCAGATCTAAAAATTGACGACAGTATTAACATTCTAAAGTCTATAGAGATGTACTGGTTGGTGGTAGGACCTCTTGTGAGTCCGCGCGGGTGGGTACCACCGCCCTGCCTATTTCTGCCGTGAAGCAATAATGCGTTTCGGTTTGAAGGGTGGGGCAGCCGTTGTAACTATACTGAGACCTTAGAACTTATATCTCAAGGTGGGTGGCTCATTTACGTTGTGGATGTCTATGGACTCCAGTAACCACTTAACACCAGGTGGGCTGTGAGCTCGTCCAACTATCTAAGCAATAAAAATAAAAAAATAAAAACTATACCCCAGCTGGGTCCACTCATCGTTGCTTAGCAATTCATCAATTCTACTTGAACACATATCGTATATAGTGACTAACTGCATATTGCTAATAGTGCTATAAACTATTTATTTTAAAATTTCCGATCCGTCGAATATTTTTAGTTTGTGTTCATTGAAAACTGTCATTGTGTTATTTATCTGGTGGTCTATAACTGGGGAAAACAGTAAAAAGAATGGATATAAGTAATAGAGACACATTCTGTCGATTGTCGAGAATTTAATATATTGTTATTTTTTTGTTGTTACAGGTAAGAAATACAATCTCCTCCGATGACATTGTTCATCCTTTGCGAATCCCAAATATATTGGGTTTGGCCGAAAGTTGTCGGACCGGTTGGTAGAACGGGTTGTCTGCAGTGACGTCACATCCTCTGCTCATATCGGCGTTATCAGCGAGCCCGGTATTCGTTGTGGCAGAATGAGTATTAGTGTATTATTTTTTAAGTTTATTGTTTTTTGGCTTATTTGTTTTCCTGATATCCCGATATGAAGAATAAAATAACCTTTAAGCTAACTCAAACGAGACTCCAAGTTTGGGTCTTAACATATTTACCGGTTTTCACATTGACATGTCTATGGAAGTCAGTAGCTAATTATTAGAATTTTATTAAAACAAGGTAGATAAGGACTCTATTCTGTAATAAAACATCTGAAATTAGCTGACAGTGTCAAACTAAACACTCAAAACTGCACGAAATTACAATCGGAACGTACGATGTGTAATTACTTCAATTATTCTGTGCCACAAACGACTGGCACGAATGCGGTTTTATTCTTGGAACCAGTAGAAATTCATAGAGCGACATCTGCTAAGGTGCGGAATGAAAAACGTTTTGATGAGTCGAGATAATAAAGATAAGTCAGTCGAAGGAAGGAAGGAAGTCGTCACTGAGAAACTCTAATGAGGCAGTAATTGACGTGTACGTAGGCTTACATTTATATTTATGTAAGCCTTAATTTTTAATGGGATTATGCAAATGGTATGGAATAATGAAGTTTTTGTTTTAACAAAAAAAAATGCACCGGCTCAATTATCATGGAATGTTTTTGTGTTCATATTCGTAACCCTTCCGTTAATGTTGTCTTGTTGTCTATAGATACAGGTGGTTATTTTGTTTTCATATCTATTGCCAGTGCATCAGAAAAAAAGGAATAATACTAGAATATTAATGTTCTATTGAATGACTACTTGAAGGTTATTCCTCCTCGTTTAGTAATATCATCTATAACGGCCAAAACACCTTTGACTAGTCCGCAAAGCAAAATAAAAGAATCATCTGATTTCACTGAATGCCAATTTGGTTTTTTCCTGGTGTTTGCTATGCATGCAATACAGCTTTAATACACATGAACAGCCAACACTGGCTATAGTCTATTTAATATTTACATACACGCGTTCCTGATCAAGCTATGAATAAGATAATAACATCCTGCCCACTACACTCAAGAACTATTTGAATGTTTAATGAATAGTTTATGTTTGCATTAAAACAGAGGAATAATGCTAATGCTTCTGTACTTATTTTATGTACAGGCGCTACAAGTTGTATGTATGATTTGACGCAGCTAAATACACATCAATTCAATTGGATAAATAAATATATTATTATGTTGGAGAAACGAAATAAAAGAGATTTGAAGAATGATACGGTAACGAAATATAAACCTAAATTTCTTTTATATTTGGCGTGCTTACTTTCATTTTCGCCATAAAAGATACAAATGTTTGGTGATTATATACGTATTTATTGGCATCGTTCAATTTATTTCTGTGTTAACTGCTTAAATTTCAAGAATACGAAAATCGTTGTTCTAATAATCTTGAAGTTCCGAACCCAACCCTCGTGACAGCTATTTTTTTGTGTTATCAATGGGCCCAGATTATTTATTACCCACCATACTTTAAATCAGGAACGAAACCGTGCTTCAGCGCGTTCATATGTCCCGGAAAATGTTGCCCATTTATCAAAAAACGCAAGATAGAATATCTCGGCCACGTGTTCAGGAACGATAGATACATGCTGCTGCAGTTGATAATGACAGGCAAAGTGGACGGAAAGAGACGTGCTGGGCGAAGAAAGAAGTCATTGCTCCGGAATATCCGGGAGTGGACCGGTATTGCCTACGGCCAACCTTCAGGATTGAAGAGACACTGGAAGAAGAAAGAAGAAGAATACTTTAAATATCAACCCGTTTCGATGTCTATGCCAATAAATATCAAACATTCTCGACTTTTATATTATTTAATGTGTACATCTTTCGAATGGTGCTATTAAAATGTCGTAAAGTTTGCACTCCACCAACCACACCTGTCTTTTTTATCTAAAATCCCTTTGGTTTTAACTGTTTTATTATATGGTTATGTATTCGATAAGACTGGAATATTATTCATAAATTGGTTTGTATATTTATAGTCAGTTTATGGGTATTTAATTGTGATTTTAATAATTTTAATTTTATTCGTATGGACACCAGTGAGCCGAAAATCCCATATCCATTTTAAATGCTTCAATCAAGTTAATCTGTGAAAAGCATTCTCACGCTAATCACATTATCGGCATAGAAAACAGGATTCCATTATTTATTAATAATCTCTTAGGAGACGGCTAAGGAATTAAGTCTTACTAGTTACTACTACAACCCAAAATATTTCTGCCGTGATATAATCAGGCATGAAAGATTTGTAATAAAATTGACCGCGAGCTCTTGTGCCCATCTACACCATTAAATCCTGCAGTCATAACCACGGACATTTGCAACTCTGGAAAAACAAGAAAAATATTATTTCAACAGATCTAAACTAATATTTTTATAGTTCACAAAACCTATTTTAATAATTCTGTAGCCGTCTTTGTTTATGGAATCTTGACATAGATTGACTACGTATACAAAATATCTTATAATGGTAATGCGACTTCCTTTCTCCGAGATCATCTGTACAGTTGTGCGGAGCCGGTTACGTGAGGTCGTGGCCACGAAAGCTGCCCTTTCTAATTCTTGCCCAACATCAAAACCAGCCCGATTTATAAATTATTTATCGATGTTAGAATTGCCTCTTGCGGTGTTTTATGTTGCTCAATTCGGCATAACCAAGCCAAGTAGACTGACGGTAGAGATACGTATTATGAATTATAATTTATTTGTATTTCGTTTAATGTATTTTAGCCAAAAAAAACTAAAATATTATCAAATTTAATTCTAAAAATTTATGCTGCAATCTAAATAAGTAGTTGAAATCAAAGGGATTGTCGTAACGGGAATTTGGGTAAGACACAAAGCTTCGATTTAGCTAGACCAGACCCGCCGTAGAAATTTCGAGACCTTGAACCTTTACAACACAATCGGATAAGACCACGTTTAGTTACAAATTCAAAACTCGAAAACGATAGTGAAATCCTTGACCAGATTTTTCAAAGTAAATGTTTCGACACGAATTCCGGGCTTACGTTTTCCTTAAGTGACTATCAGCAAGGATGCCCCGGATCACCATTGAATCCTTGTTGGGGATTGATAAGGTGTTTAGTTAACTTTATTTACGGCTTTGCGCTGATTCAAGGCCGTGATGTCATTATCGTCACTAACGTCTGACTTATAATAAATTGTGAGATCATCATAATAAAGTATGGGGAAAATATCATGTGCAAACAAATGTGTAATATCCTACAAATATAATGAAGGTTTTGGTGACTACTGAACACATGCCTCTATCAATTTTGGAAGTGCAAAATGAAAGTCTATCATTAAATGTATTAAGAATAAAAAATTATAAAGTTTTTCTTAGACCATGTCCTGTTGAGAGACATTCTTTAGCTTCTACAAATACCAAACAATTATAGTTCTCATTAAAACGTACTGAAGGCTATTTAATGAGTCACTTAATAAGTCGAAATAAACCTATTAAGTACAGCTGCATTGTGCTTAACGTTTTTAAAGATTTAAGTAAAATAATACATGAAGCAAAAACTTTGTATCCCTTTTTACGAAAATTGCGCGGACGGAGGAATATGAAATTTTCCACACTTATAGAGAATATAGAGAAGTGCACAATGCTAATATTTTTTTTTAAATAATGCATAAAAGATACATTAAATCAATAAAGAAAACATTACACACACTACATACCATGTATTTGACGCACACACGCATGCATACTATTTATTGTCAAACTTTTGTTCTTGACGTCTGTTGTCAAATTGAGAATAGATTAAATATTGTTTGTCTTTATTAATATTTTTCTATAGTGTAATCTTGGCGTTGAAAATACAATCAATAGTGTACAAACTTACAATTCCAATTAAATATAGTCGAATTTCGACTACTGCGGGACCTCTAGTTTAAGTAAAATGTTAAAAAATAAACTTTCGCATCGAACCCGAACAGAATTTAAACATACCATTTAATTCCGTACGAAAAGTCAAAATTTGAGAATCATAATTGCTTACATAAAAAAGTATTGATTATATACGGATTATGGTACGGGGCAGCCTTTGTAACTATACTGAGACCTTAGAACTTATATCTCAAGGTGGGTGGCGCATTTACGTTGTAGATGTCTATGGGCTCCAGTAACCACTTCACACCAGGTGGGCTGTGAGCTCGTCCAATCTAAGCAATAAAAAAAAAAAGATAAATGTCGCGTATTAACCGAAATGTCGTTAAAACACACACGTAGAAATAAATAATATCATTTCACTCCTCGATATACAGTGAACAACCCATATACGTAGATATGTTTTAAACACGCTCTCACATCATTCATTGGTAACGAGAAGCAATAAATAAAAAAAAATCCTCAATTGAGGACATAGGTAAAGACCATTTTGTACGTAGTGGAGCGTAATATGCTTTGTAAACAGTTGACAAATAGATATGAAACTATCAAAGCGCCGTTGTTGCATTGTGTGTTAGGTAATACGGGATTGAGTCCGATTGTGCGATGCTCCACGCCCTTACTATGTGAGAATTGATACCGGTTCATTCGTATTCTAATAACAAAAAAAGTTGCACGAAGAAATAAAAGTATATTGTTATATTGTACAGGTTAACAGAACACGGTAGATACGTTCCTACAAAATAGGAGACCAGAAGCCAGTACAAAAAGGAGAGTATTTTTTTCTAATTCAAACATCTCGACTATGTCTGTATGTGTTTTTGTTTACCGATAACGCATAAAATATAAGCAGCAAAATTTCGGTTATTCCCATTTATAATAATATTACCATTTATAATAATGTATTTTTCCAAATTTTTTTTTTTTTGCTTAGATGAGTGGACGAGCTCACAGCCCACCTGGTGTTAAGTGGTTACTGGAACCCATAGACATCCACAACGTAAATGCGCCACCCACCTATGAGATATAAGTTCTAAGGTCTCAAGTATAGTTAAAACGGCTGCCCCACCCTTCAAACCGAAACGTCTGCTTCACGGCAGAAATAGGCAGGGCGGTGGTACCCACCCGCGCGCACTCACAAGAGGTAAAAAATCTAAACAAAAATCCCGTTATCGTGTTGTAGAAGTACCGTGCTATAAGAGGGTTTTGGGGAAATTTTTCTTTCGTTTTAGAGCGGAACCGTGGAACCGTGTTGTAAAATACCCTCTTATAGGAGGGTTATCTGTATTAACACACCTATATTGCTTGTTTTATACATGCTATATTGTTATATTGGGTAATATAATAATATACAGTGTTAAAAAGGACTGCAAATTCTTTAATTAAAATAATCCCTTCCAGCAGAATGGGATTATATTGGCTTCATTTTCACTGGCAACCGATGTTGTTGCTCTTTAAAAAATTAGTAAATACACAATTACCTTTGATGCTAGTTTTTTTTCCTACCTATGCTGATAGCCTTGAGAGGCTATATCAGCTTCTCCTTAACGTGTAGATGAGCTCACGGGCCTCAAACCGGGTGTGTTGCTAACACTGGCCCTAGTAAAAGCAGTGCTTCGCAGAATCTACCTCCGGATAGGAATCGCGACCCACTGAGAAGATCCGGCGAGAAACTCAGCGGGCTGTGTCTAAGGGTCAAATGCTAGTATTATGTTACTCAAGACGTCAGCATAGTCATATTTAGTGAGAATGCATGTCTTAATGGTAATTTTTTGTGTTTTTAGTTTGTAGTGAGAGTAAATTCTTCATTAATTCGTTGAATCACGCGGAAGTGCTTGCGGATAACAGAACTGTAATGTATTTCGGGAAATTTCACTTTGACGATGTACACATCATGCACGCACGTGCACGCTATTCCAATTAACACTGAAACCAATAAATCGAAGCTTTTCTTTTCAATTACACTATCTACAAATCGAAGTGTTTTTTTTAATAAAATCTATACATATAAAAATGCATTGCTGTTCGTTAGTCTCGCTAAAACTCAAGAACGGCTGGACCGATTTGGCTAATTTTGGTCTTGAATTATTTGTGGAAGTCCAGAGAACGTTTAATTAAAAGGACCCTCAGACACAGCCCACTGAGTTTCTCGCCGGATCTTCTCAGTGGGTCGCGTTTCCGATCCGGTGGTAGATTCTGCGAAGCACGGCTCTTGCTAGGGTTCGTGTTATAAACGTCGTCAGATTTGAGCCCCGTGAGCTCACCTACAAGTTAAGGTTACGCTGATATAGTCTCTCAAGGCTATCAGCTAGGTAGGAATAATAAATAAATTTAAAAGGTAAATAAATATGAAAATGCTCGGAATTAAATAAAAACAACAAAATTGTTTTTCCTTTGATGCATTACGAAGTCTGCCGGGTCCGCTAATAGTTGAAGAAAATCTAAAACCAAGAAAGGCAAGACGAGAGTAATTAGAGAGGCATAGGCACTTTCACGGCGGTCACACCGCAGCTGTGGTCAAGCGCTGGTTACATTTCACTGACGCGGGTCGCTGCACGTTTAATAGTTAATTTGCATTTCCTGAAGAATGGTTTCGTTATTTTTAAATTATTGAATAAATTAAACTCCTACTTATGTAACAACTTAAGCGCGAGTTACGGATGACGTAATTCGTCAGCAAATCGCTCCTCCAAATGTTGTGGTCAAGTATAGTACATTGTGCACCAAGGGAAAAAAGTAGGACATTTCCTCCCGCGTGTAAAATTGCCAAGTGGCAAACACGGGGTTGAGATGTCCTACTTTTTTCCCGCGGTGCACATACTATTTTTTCCCTACCAGGCCGAGTTTAAATAAACGACTACTAATTGAATAAGAACTGTCTGATGAACTCATCTTTATTTAAAACTTCACTATTAAATTTTATTGCCTTTTGTTTATTTCACTTTTACACTAAACACATATTGCAAATTACCCGAGCACAACAATGGCGGAGAATTTTAGGTGCGTGAGAGCAGCCGTAGACACTAACGCATGCACTCTTGTCAGTACCCAGGGAGGAAAAGTTACACTTTCTTCCCGGTACAGCGGGAGGAAAAGTTACACTTTCTTCCTTGTACAGCGGGAGGAAAAGTTACACTTTCTTCCTTGTACAGCGGGAGGAAAACCGAACTTTCGGCGTAGATAGGAGAAAAAATTATTAATTTAGCATTAATTAATTATAAATATTTAGGATTACATACTACAAGATAATTACTATCAAAATATTCAATACTGTGACACAGTTAATCTAAAAGATTTTTCCTTAAAACTCCCTTCGTCTCGACTGCTTGATTTCACGCGAATTTGTAATGTGTGCATTTTGTTACTTCCATTCGTTAGTCTCAAGTGAGACACGCAGTCGGAACGCGGTAACGAACCGCGTCAATTGACAAATTGCTGGCTCTCTGGACACGTATGCTGTTTGTTAACATGACCGTGACGGATTATCGGATTATTTATTATTTTTTTCCTGCGCTCGTCCGCGAATAAAACGCGTTTTCATCTACCAGTTACACGTATAGATGTTAGTATGCGTCGCTTTCGTTTTCACGAAACTGAAAGTTTCTTGTATGTATTCGGTTACTGTCGTTGACTCCGATGTTTGTTTGTGACGATCGGATGGTTTTGTATCGCACTCGACTGGGCTTTTTTATTTTTTATTGCCTAGATGTGTGGACGAGCTCACAGCCCACCTGGGGTTACTGGAACCCATAGACATCTACAACGTAAATGCGTCAAACACCTTGAGATATAAGTTCTAAGGTCTCAGTATAGTTACAACAGCTGCCCCACCCTTCAAACCGAAACGCATTACTACTTCACGGCAGAAATAGGCGGGGCGGTGGTACCTACCCGTGCGGACAAGAGGTCCTACCACCAGTAATTACGCAAATTATAATTTTGCGAGTTAGATTTTTATTACACGATGTTATTCCTTCACCGTGGAAGTCAATCGTGAACAATTGTTAAGTACGTATTTCATTAGAAAAATTGGTACCCGCCTGCGGGATTCGAACACCGTTGCATCGCTATATACGAATGCACCGGGCGTCTTATCCTTTAGGCCACGACGACTTCTTATCCTGTCGTGTTCAATTGCAATTTTAGAATGCTAGTTACGGTGTACATTTCGTTTGGAACTCTTGAATCCTAACTGCGTGCATTCGTCTCGCTTCGTTGATGTCTATTATGTTTTGATTCTGCGTTTTTACGGTTTTTCCATACTGTGCGTGTACATCACGTGATTTTAGCTGACAAATCTGAGCATCTTATTAGCATTTAGACAGTTAATTTTAGGTCGTATTTAAATAAACCGGTTTCGTATATGTGTGCGTTTTACGAAAACAGGTGCTTAATTAATAATAGTAATTCTGCAAAATTTACACAAATATGCGATCGAATAACAAATTTTTTAGCGAGGAATTTTAAATATAAAATTATGTTGTGTTTCGTTTTCTACGATTAAATGAGTTTAACGATCGATCTTGATTTTTAGATCGATTTTTATTTTTATTTTATAACTAGCGACCCGCCCTCGCTTCGCTTCGGAAACTGTAATTTATTATTGATTTCTTCACAATTTAATGGATGTTATTATACATATAAACATTCCTCTTCAATCACTCTATCCATTAAAAAAAACCGCATCAAAATCCGTTGCGCAGTTTTAAAGATTTAAGCATACATAGGGACAGAGAAAGCGACTTTGTTTTATACTATGTAGTGATTAATTAAAATTAAACAATCCTTCATTTCTTTGACTTGCTACAAATTACGAAGCATAATTGACAGATAATTTATTATTATAATCATAAGTAATATTTGGCGTAGTAGTAGCTCATCCTTGTGTAAAACGCAGTGCAGATTCGATTCGCAAAATAATCGACGCAGCAATTTTATCCCACATTATGCCTCCATGGTGAGTTTCATGGTGTTTGTACGTACGCCGTGGATACCTCAATGTCACGCTTCATCGCTTCATCTGGTTTCTATTCCACTTAACTTGTTCCGCTAATGACACCATGATTTTTTTTATTTATGCGCAACTTAACTCTAGCTATCTGTCAATAGTTGGCTGCAGCAATAAGTGCGAATCGATTTTGACAGATCTAAAATATTGTGAACAAAGTTAAGACTTAGTAATTTAGCTTAGAAAAATCTTCAGGACTGCCCGATTATGCTAGTACGTCGTCTGCTCGGTAGAATTGTACATCCTGCGAAGATTATGTTGTAGATCAGCCTTTCCCAAAGTGGGCGATAACGCCCCCGTTTCGGCGCTGCAGGCCTAAAGGGCGGTGGTAATAGACCCTAAAAAATCAAGGCGTTGTCTAAAGGCTTGGGAGGCGATTTGTAATTTCATCTAGGAGGACTCTTAGACACCGACTGAGCTCTCGGTATAGTGGTTTTTAAGCAGGTGAAAAAATGGGGGCGCTAAAAAATAATTTATTCTCAAAGTGGGCAATGGACAAAATAAGTTTGGCATCCCTGCTGTAGATCTTGAGCAATCAGATGGGCGTGCTATTTTTAATGAGCTGTTGGAACCGAACGACCTTCACCGGGAAACGGTATTGAACTCAATTAATGCGATTAAGCCGAGCACTGGTGGTAGGACGTCTTGTGAGTCCGCACGGGTAGGTACTACCGCTCCGCCTATTTCTGCCGTGAAGCAGCAATACGTTTCGGCTCGAAAGGCGGGGCAGTCGTTGTAACTATACTTGAGATCTCAGAGCTTATATCTCAAGGTGGGTGGCGCATTTACGTTATAGATGTCTATGGGCTCCGGTAACTACTTAACACCAGGTGGTCTGTGAGCTCGTCCACCCATCAAGCAATAAAAAAAAGTCGGCCACAATACGACCAAAGACATAGTAGAGTGTTCTCCGGTACGACAACGCTCGGCCTCACGTAGCCAAACGCGTTAAAACCTACTTGGAAACTTTCAAATGCGAAGAGCTACCCCACCTCATTCCCCAGATATTGCGCCGTCTGATTATTATTTGTTCAGTTCGATGACACGTGGGCTGACTGATCAGTAGTTTCACTCATAGGATGGCTTACTTTGTGAATAGCCTCAAAAGACAAACCCATAAGGTATCCGAATTCTGTTAGAAAAATAGGAAAAAATTGTGGCAACTAATTGGCAATACTTTGAATGATTCTTTTGAAGCTTTTTTCATAATAAAGTTGCATTTTGATCAACAACAAAAAAACGAGACATTGGTTGCGGGCCTCATATAAACCTTTGTAATAATACTGCTATACTAAGAAAATTCAACCTAAATAGAGAAAAGATTCTTTAAAGCTTTGAAATCTCTATATATAAAAATTAATTGCTGTTCGTTAGTCTCGCTAAAACTCGAGAACGGCTGAACTAGGAGTGGGTGATATAAATCGTATATAGATTCAATATCTATATATCGCAGCAATATCGTTGAATCCGATATCGCCCCGCACGAAATCTATATATCGATATCAGCCGATACACGATATTGCTCGATGTGATGCGCATCGGCATCGTGGCATATCGTACCGATTCGTGAATCGAAATCTATATTTCGATATCAGCCGATACACGATATTGCTCGATATGCGCATCGGCATATCGTACCGATTCGTTAATATCAGCAATATTCGTTTGGTTCGTATCGAATCGGCCAGAGTGAGTGAGCGCACGATAGGGATATCATGTGATGAATGAAACAGAAACAGGCATTATCCATACAATTGTAAACCTTATATTTAAGTCCATATGTCTGTAGATTATTCTTAGCGTATCAGCAGGATACAATTAAGGAAAGAAGTTTCAACTTTCGACCCTAACTTGAATGCAGTATAGCCTATTTGCATCGTTGAATTTAATTTCACGCGCTTTGACCTTGAACTAGAATTTTTGGACAAGTGTTTATAAATACTTAAAAGTTTTTTGTGTTTGATTTTTAAAGTACACATTTTTCTATTTTTAGTTGAATCCAAATAATTGAGTTTATTTCTTGTGTTTGTATTAAACTTTTGAAATCTACACTCTTTTGGTATATTTTGTAATTTTAAATTAAGACACAAAATACTAAAAACTGAAAATAATGTAGCCAGTCCTAAGCCTGGTAAAAGCATGAAGGAAAGTTTTTTTGATATTTTTATTTTCATGTTCTTTTTATTACTTTAAGATCATATTATAAATTGATATCAGAAAACCAACCGTATAACGTTGACTTAAATCTATATCTACTACGATATTATATCAGCGTAACGTTTCAAATCTCAAATATCATGAATCGAGAAAATCTACTGATCTCTGATGGATGCTATCAATATATAGATTCAGAAAATATATAGATTCAATATCCGATATTGATCCTCGATATATAGATACGATTCGATACGCGGCAAAACCGATATTACCCACTCCTAGGCTGAACCGATTTGGCTAATTTTGGTCTTGAATTATTTGTCGAAGTCCAGAGAAGGTTTTAAAGGTAAAAAAATATGAAAATGCTGGGAATTAAATAAAAATAACAATTTTGTTTTTCCTTTGATGTGTCCCCCGTCGGACCGATTCCTCTTGTTTATTTTATACAAAAGTTTAGGTCTTTTATTTATCGATTGAGGGACTACGAAGTCTGCCGGGTCAGCTAGTAATTAATAAAAATTTAAATAATATATTTCTTTTACTTACTGAGAATGATGTGGTATCAGATTTATCTATAAAACTATATTGTAATAACTTATATGCTTTAGTCGTGTGGCCTAGACTAGCAGCTGGCGACTCGCAAGCTGGTTCACCCATTTACCCTATAAATAACTATGTTTTATTGCCATTCTTTTTCGCTAATATAAGATTAATAGTATATATGTAATTTTCTATGTCAGTGGTGTGAAACACGGCATGTTATGTCATTAAAACAATAATAATATTATAATAAACAGCACTGGTTCCTAACATTTGTTTTGTATTGTGAAAACAGTCTTAAATCTTCCTGGTCTAATTGGAACTAAGGAAGACCGAAATTGTACATTCGATTCTTGCTTTTGAAACTATGTAACAAAGGACTCGTGGTTTTTTTGGTTCTCGGCTGTTAATGATATACCAATTCATTATCATTACTTTGCAACAGAAATAAAAGTAGTACAATGATACAAAAGTGGATACCTTGTAGTTTCAGAACACGAACGATCTTCTCCCTTTCCCACTGATTTTGCCGGCGACTTGGCACTTCTGTCCTGACTAAGCAGCAGTCTCTAGAACACCCGCGATAATTCCAACCCAAAAAAAAGTTTCATAAAATATTCAAGTTTTTATTGTCACCCTACATTAGTTATTGTACCGTGACATGCAAATGGAAACACACTGTTCTCGTTTCATTTGTGTGCTGTAACTAGGTTTATAGTTTATCGCGTGAATTCGTCCATTCTTATAACGTGCTATTTAGATTCAGTATCGTGAAGCATAGGCTAGTTGCGTATGCCTTAGATTTACATACTACCTACGGCCTACGTGTTTGTAAACAAGACGGTGTAGGTACGTGTTTAGGAGGATTGTCGTTATTTTCTGATCCTCCTGCTTGCGTCGATGATCCTCAATGCTGAGGGTCGTGGCCTTCTTTAATAAAAAATAAAAATAGTAAACTTTTATTTCAAGACATCAAAGTCTCATAGTGTGTTAGTATTACAAACAACTTAAGAACTATGTTAGTATTTAAATAAATCTATCAACTCCGTCCCTGGCAGCCTCATCAAGCAGCATGTAGAACATGCCTGATGCGCTACAATAAGGTGGAAGCCTCAACAACGCCCTGAAGGCATTATTATATTGTATACGCAGGGCATTATCTGTTTTTTGGGTATGAGTAGCGTAAAGACGGCTTAATGACTTTCTCCTGGATTTTCCTACGCCAGCCCTGCCTATCTTCGGCTATGCAGATGGCATCGTTGACTGAAGTGTTGAGAGTAGAGCGTATCTGGTCCGATCAGCACATTAGATTTGTACCTCTGCGCATTCTTCCGCATACTTTGCTTGTTTACCAGCAGCTTTTCCAAATTTTCTGATAAATCTTATTTATCTTCTCTTTCTACGTTAATTACTTTCGTAAAATATGATCATTAATCTAAAAACACATATGCTTTACTTTAAAATGTCCTTAAGACATTAAACTTTTCACACAATATTACTTGCGATAGTACCAACACAACATCTAATTATTTTATTAATTTGCTCCCTTCATAAGGGTCAAGTATTGGTTATTTTTAGACGTCCAATGCCAAATTAGTGAGTAATAAAGTAACCAGTATACTCGTATGGTGTGATGTGTCTATGACAAGTTCCAAATCCTCCGGCAATAGCAATGCTTGCCCTATACATGTCTTGTCGGATCCCCCGGAAACACTCTCTGTACCTTTAGGTTCCTCAAGAACCGGTCACCGTCCTCGTCGAAAGAGTTCGACAAGCGAACTAACTCCTGGACACAGCCTACAGAATTTCTCGCCAGATCTTCTCAGTGGATCGCGATTCCGATCCGGTGGTAGATTCTGCGAAACACTGCTCTTGCTGGGGCTAGTGTTAGCAAATTCTCTCAGGTTGAGCCCGTGACCTCACCTACCCGTTCGGACATAGCTGGAATAGCCTCTTAAGCTACCAGTGTAGGTCGGGAAAAAAATAAAAACCTGAATAACGACTGAAGGAATAGCCTTGTTTAATATCAATGGAAATTTTTGTAGTTTTCTCTACGTCACGCATCTTAATTCTTTAGTCACGATGCTTGAGTTAGAAAGCTAGCAGAAACGGTATTGCACAATGTGGAAAAAGGCCCTTTGACCTCACATCGTAGTTGAACCAATGACTCATACGAACAGCTTTCGAACGAACCAACACATAAACGAAACAAGAGGAAAGTAAATTGAGAAAATTTGCTCAGGAAATGTTTTGGATAGTTAACGCACTTTAAAAAACTATTCGGGCTTAGTTAATGCACTTATTACACTAAAAACTTAACTAGTAGGTATTCATTCAGATGTTGAGTCAAATTTAGATGATTACCTTTTCTCGAACCTTATGCGCTTGATCTATCCCAGCCACACTTCATTGTAACTCTCGCTAAATTAGGTGGAAGCTGTGTGAAGATTATTGGAATCATTCGCGCTGCACTTATCGTAAAGTTTCAGCAATCTAAAAAAAATACTGATCAAAGTGCAAAGTTTCAATCAATCAATGCATGGAGGCATAAAACAAACAAACTAAAAAAATAATTTCGTGTTCACACGTACGCAGTTTCAATCATAGTCCTTATTTGACTTTATCTTAGGCTGAGAAATATATTAGAATTGGCAAAGCATACGTCCTTGTTAGGAAAATGAGAGTTGTCGCAACATCGGACACGCTTGAGACTTACCATATAACAATAGAACTTATGAATATTCAAAACCATAGGTTTACATGAACACTGAGAAAATACAAGGTACTTTATTTTGATAGTATTTATATGTAGATCTATGTTAAAACTGCGGATCTCACATAGTCTGCCGGGCTATTATTATCAAACGAATTGGGTATGTGACCCAGGTACGATGATCTGCTAATGATAGTATTCGTTCTTTTGTTAGGGATATTAGTACTCTGGCAACCTTGATTTTTCGATTTTGAATTGATTATGGACCAGGACCCACCAGTTATTATTAATGGTACAGATAACGGTTGCGTTTAAGACCGCAAGAAGAATGCAAATTATTTCTTTACATTAAGAACAAATAAATATCGTGCTAACTTCCTAATTGCCGATTTGCAAATTTATGATTTAAACAGGAAAAAAAATGCAACAATAACCTAAAATTTTAGTATTAATATTTTGAGCCATGCAATCATCATCGATATAATAATAAGAATATAACTTCTATAATAATCTTCTATAATAAAAATATAATAATGTTGCAAATTACCAGATACTAAACCATATATTGATAAGTAATTAATCCTCGACATGTCACTGGGAAAGATATCCAGATCTCTGTTAAAGAATCTTAGCATCTCTGACTGAAAACAACACCTAATACGCTAAAATATTATCCAATCAACTCAGTTTTAAAATATGCAATCCAGTAAAAAACTTATTAAAATGGTTTTCGTTAGTTATTTTACTTACTTAAATTGTAAATTGAAGATCAAACAAATAAAATTTGGGAATTTGTCAATCTACCGTAAAATATTCTATCTATCGTATATAATTCTTAAGAGTATACGAGATATCTGATCTAATATTCTTTTGTACTATTTCCAGGCATCGACGATCGATGGAAGACGAAAGGGCGCCTGTCTGTTCTGTCAAGAATACTTCATGGACCTATATCTGTTGGCTGAGCTCAAGACAATCAGTTTGAAGGTAATTTCGTCTTTATCACAATGACATGTATTCAATCAAAATATGAACATTAGAATTATATTGTAATATTGTAATGGTAACACCTAAGTTCTAAGTTGCTAATTTTAAGTTTGACGCTTGGCAACCCTCTCTTCCGTTCCAGCCTTTTAGCCCCGTGCATGGCAAGTTGCAATTTAAATTAATAAAATAAGAATAAACGCAAATATTCATTATACAAGCCTGTATTTTATTTATACAACATGAATTTAAAACAGCTAAGGCATCATTGGCGTTTGCAAAAAAGAACATAAATAAACTATGTAAATTTATTGTTAAAGTCATGAAGTCAAGGAAATTGTCAGATAGATAGATACTTTAGTATAATAGAGGCAAACTTGACCGTCTGGAATCATGTTTCCGCATAAGCATGTTTGTGTAATAGTATCGTTTGTTAGTCTTTCAGCGAAGCAACCTTAACACACGTAATAATAATGATAGTCGATCATTCACGTAGTGTGAAATTTTCGATAAGAGCTTACTATAGAAATGATCCTATGAAGTAAGGTCTTAATGATAGTCGGATCATTAATGCACAACCATCTAATTAATCACAATAAAACATAGTAAACGGAAAGAAAGAAAATTCTAGAATTATCGCCACTGATGTACTTTTAAAATCATTCCTCAAACGAATAGGTGAATTTATTAAAAAAATATAATGATAATTAAACCAGTACACACAGGCGTCGATCGATTAACACAAAACTTATTTGTAAGAAACATTTCATATCTAGTTGTTTAAGGTGCTGATGGTAGGACCTCTTGTGAGTCCGCACGGGTAGTTACCACCACCCTACCTATTTCTGCCGTGGAGCAGTTATTATTACTGGTGGTAAAAATGGTTTGAAGGGCGGGGCAGCCGTTGTAACTATACTGAGACCTTAGAACTTATATCTCAAGATGGGTGGCGGCATTTACGTTGTAGATGTCTATGGGCTCCAGTAACCATTGTAACTTAGAACTTATATCTCAAGGTGGGTGGCGCATTTACGTTGCAGATGTCTATGGGCTCCAGTAACCATTTAACATCAGGTGGGCTCATCCAGCCATCTAAGTAATAAAAAAAAACAAAATGTGTGCAATTCACACGTGGTAGAACCTTCCAAAATTTAAATACAATTATCCTAAACGTCTTAAGTATATGTAAAATTTTGTCATTAGTAAATAATTGTAAGGTAGCGCCCTCTGTGAATTGATATTTTAATTTCACGTATAATCCTAAATAAAAATTCACTACAAGAGCTTTCATACACACGTTAGTATTAAAAAATCTCACAGATGGCGCTGTATTAAATAGTATGTATATTTCTGTCTCANATCCTAAACGTCTTAAGTATATGTAAAATTTTGTCATTAGTAAATAATTGTAAGGTAGCGCCCTCTGTGAATTGATATTTTAATTTCACGTATAATCCTAAATAAAAATTCACTACAAGAGCTTTCATACACACGTTAGTATTAAAAAATCTCACAGATGGCGCTGTATTAAATAGTATGTATATTTCTGTCTCATTCTTTGTATTTGTGTCTCTTACCTGTCGTTTTTTCCGTTGCATCCGGTTTGAAATCACAACGATTCTAAAGAAGTTTTCACTTCAAAAAGACAAAACAGTTTTAGGAACAGTGCGTTTTGAAGTTACACAATTGCAAGTTTCCCAAGAGATTAGCGTAAAACCATCGTTGCGTTTCTTTATTATTATTATTGTCACCTGTTTCCCTTCTGCCTTCTGTTTCCAATTATCACTTATTCTGTAAGTAATACGAATAATAACATCGATGTTACAATCATACACGATAAACATGTTAAGGGAATTTACCGAAAAAATAAATGTAAGCTTTTAATTTTCAAAGATCGCCTATAGGCGAAAAAACGGATTAAACTATAGTTTAATCCGTTAATTTGTGTATCTAAATATTGAGATGCCCTTAGAATTTGTAAGAATCACGTACATATCTCTAGCCATGCTCATTGGATCCGAAGTGGGACAGTAACGGCATATGACGGGTCCATCACGATAGCCGGCACTTGATTGAAGTGAGGCTTCGTAGGTCGCATGTGAAAGTATACGTGTCCACAAACATTTTTGGTAGTAAAGTAAATATTGAAAGCTTGGAACGGAGTTGTGGTGTTTGGAGAAGAGATTAACTTTTTTATGTAACTATACCTACTGTTTAAGTGTACTATTTATGTAACTATACTGAGACCTTAGAACTGATATCTCAAGACGGGTGGCGCATTTACGTTGTAGATGTCTAGGGGCTCCAGTAACCACTCTCTCTCTCATAAAATGATATGCAAAGTTAATACTTACAAATAAACCAAAAGTTTGTCGTCAACATAATAAAAGTTATTATGTAAATGCCCGCCAATATATTTAATTCAAAATTTGCTTTACTTTGGTCAATTGCGTACTGATGCACAACAAATTTAAAACTAGCCATAAAAATACTACTAATATAATATATATATTTTTTTATAATCTGTCCTAAAACTTGTTTATATACGAAAACGTAATTCCGTTTGAATTATAGGTGACAACAGTGGACATGCAGAAGCCGCCCCCAGATTTCCGCACCAACTTCGAAGCGACACACCCGCCCATACTGATCGATAATGGGCTGGCGATACTTGAGAACGAGAAGATCGAACGTCACATCATGAAGTCCGTGCCAGGGGGACACAACCTATTCGTGCAGGTACTCTATAGACCTGAATTTTTTGGCATTAATAATTTCACTGGTGGTAGGACCTCTCGTGAATCCGCACGGGTAGGCACTACCACCCAGCCTATTTCTGCCGTGAAGCAGTAATGCGTTTCGGTTTGAAAGATCTCAAGAAATGAGAAATATCTCAAGGTGGGTGGCCCGTTTACGTTGTAGATGTGTATAGGCTCCAGTATCCATTTAATATCAGGTGGTCTGTGAGCTCGTCCAGCTCGTCGTTAAAAAAAAAACATTCAAAAATATAATAGGCATTAATTGATCTTTTTTATTTTATTTTATTGAAAAACTATTAGTATTTTTTGTTACAACTACACCAATATAATCTGTAATATGATTTAGGAGTTTTTTTTTTCTATGATATTTCTTCACGCTTTAAAAAATATCTGTAGAAAATACAATAACTATTTTCAAGACCGTAGACAATGACGTGAAACGAATAATGTTTCTTTTTTTTTATTAATTTATTTTATTTCTATTTTTAAATTCAGGACAAGGAGGTCGCGTCTCTAATCGAGAACCTGTATTCAAAACTGAAGCTGGTGCTGGTTCGCAAAGATGAACAGAAATCAGCGGCGTTACGAGCTCATCTCGGACGCATCGATGGACTTCTAGAACGCAGGGAGACCAGGTAACTTGTGTTCTTCTAACACAGCGGTCGGGGAACCGGGGTGAATAACCCCAAATGGGTAAAATGAAATTTTGGGGGGGTAAAATAAAACTTTTGTGAGTAAAAAGTATATATATTGAAGTGAAACTTCTTTAGAATCGTAAAATTTTTTGTTATTGTTTTCTTTTCAAAATTATCATGGGGGCTATAATATGAAAGATACTAAAAAGAAGCGATTTCGTTTTTTTTTTGTTCTTCGCCATGGGTAATATCAACTTACACAAAAATATTTTGGGGTAATAATTAAAAAAATTCCCCGACCGCTGTTCTAACACAACAGTTGAAAGCGAACAGTAAAATAGACCCTTGTTCGATATATTGAAGTAGAGGAGAGAGGTTTTGAAGTCGTCGTGACTTAAAGGATAAGACGTCCGGTGCATTCGTATGTAGCGATGCACCGGTGTTCGTATCCCGCAGGCGGGTACCAATTTTTGTGATGAAATACGTACTTAACAAATGTTCACGATCGGCTTCCACGGTGAAGGAATAACATCGTGTAATAAAAATCAAACCCGCAAAATTATAATTTGCGTAATTACTGGTGGTAGGACCTCATGTGAGTCCGCACGGGTATGCACCACCACCCCGCCTATTTCTGCTGCGAATGAGTAATGCGTTTCGGTCTAAAGGGTGGGGCAGCCGTTGTAACTATACTAAGACTTTACTCATATTTCAAGGTGGGTGGCGGCATTTACGTGTAGATGTCTATGGGCTCCGGTAACCACTTAACACCAGACGGGCTGTAAGTTCGTCCATCAACTTATGCAATAAAAAATATATAAAAAGTTATTATTCCATTACCGCGGCGTGTGAATAATAGAATTAAGTAGTAGGCTTTATTTTCGGAGGCCGTTTCGATACACCCTGTATATAAGAATAACAGACTGTCTGATAACAACAGACTGTGTGCTTAGTGCGAATTTTTTAACGTTCTCGATAGCGTAAAAGTTAGCTTATATTTGTATGGAATGGGATCCTTTGCCGCTAGGGGCGCTGTTCCAACTGCATACAAAAGAGGAGAACTTTAAAAAATTTGCACTAAACACACTGATCTAACAGACAAAAAATTACGTTTTTCAACCAACATTTATTGATATTATCATTGAAACGTTTTTTGTATTAAAATTCTAGGTTCCTAACGGGCGACACTATGTGCTGTTTCGACTGCGAGCTGATGCCGAGGTTGCAGCACATCCGCGTCGCCGGGAAGTACTTCGTGGACTTCGAAATACCGGTCAGTTCTATCTATCTAATAACACTCCCATACCCCGCACGCCCCCCTAGGCGCGGGGACCTCGAAGGAGGTTCGGCCCACGGCCCGAAAAAAAAAAGTGAAACGGTTGATGATTTGAATTAGAATTAAAAATAGTGTAAGAAAATATGATTTTATTATAAAAAAAATCCATATCCAAAAGTGCATGGTATCAGTATTTATAAATATTTTATGAACAGGTATGAGTAGAAGGGTTATTTTGATAATATCCTGAAAAGCACCCCAGGTTTTTTACAATAAAATCATTTTTTTCTCCTACCGACGCCGAAAGTTCGGTTTTCGTCCCGCTATACAGGGAAGAAAGTCTCACTTCTCCCCCCGCTGTACCGGGAAGAAAGTGTAACTTTTTCTCCCTGGGTACTGACAAGTGCGCATGCGCGTTAGTGTACGTCTGCTCTCACGCACCTAAAATCCTCCGCCATTGTTGTGCTCGGGTAATTTGCAATATTGTGTTTAGTGTAAAAGTGAAATAAACAAAAGGCAATAAAATTTAATAGTGAATATTAAACAAAGATGAGTTCATCAGACAGTTCTTATTCAATTATTAGTAGTTTATTTAAAAATTAAAAAACAATTAAATTGTTTTTTTTGTGAGTATACCGCCAATTGTACTTTTTTGTGTTTAATGTATCGCACTGTTTATTTGTTTTTTGGTGTACAATAAAGAATACTCTCTCTCTCTATATATATATATATATATATGGGGGGGTTCGCCCCCCTACCCCCCGCCAGGGCTTCGCCCCTGGACCCAGGCTCGGTACTCCACGAACTTTCGGCCTAGTAGGAGAAAAAATAGTATGCACAATGTACTATTTCTTACACACTATTTTTAATTCAAATTTATTATGGTCTTTGACGATAGACCCTTAATAATGTTCAAACTTATAATTTCAATTAATTATAGTCGAATTTCGACCATTGGTATATATAAAGTTGTTAGTTTACAGGATTGCAACTTTTGGATTATGAAAAAAAAATATAGCAACCAGTTGTAATGAATTTTGAGCAGCTCTCAAGAATTCTGATTAGAGCAATTTTTATAGTGTGATATATTGTTTGATAAGGAGACCAGTTGTAATGAATTTTGAGCAGGTGTTAAGAATTCTGATTGAAGTGATGTTTATATTGTGGTATTATATTGTTGCAGACGACGTTCCGTGCTTTGTGGCGTTACATGTATCACATGTATCAGCTTGACGCTTTCACGCAGAGCTGTCCCGCCGACCAGGACATCATCAACCACTACAAACTCCAGCAGGTACTTCAACGGACAATGGATCCTTAAAATATACAAAGTATTGATCGGTTATCTCTTAAATGACATAAGTAATTATACTCGAGACTTAGAACTTATATCTCAAGGTGGGTGGCGCATTTACGTTGTCGATGTCTATGGGCTCCAGTAACCACTTAACACCAGGTGAGCTGTGAGTTCGTCCACCCATCTAAGCAATAAATAAAAATGAAAATTTTAAAACAATATTATTGAACAAGATTAAAAATCTGAGGTACTTATTAAAATTTAACAAGGTAAAATATTATAGGTATATTTATTTTGATTTATACTTTCAAAACATATTGTGCCTGACTCAGCTAGTCTTTTTAAAATAAATATTTTAGATACATAAGGGAACTAATTAACTATAAAGTTCATGTAGATAGTAGACAACTAACAGCTACATATTATTTAAGTTTGGTGATATTTTTTTTCATTTTTATATAATATGGCAACATTGGCTGTCCATAGTCTACAAATCATAATGGCTGTATATTATATATACTTTATTTCTTCTTTTCTGGTGTCCACACTTTGGGTTCTCTATGACTCTGTTGTATGTGTGACTGCAGCAATCGGCGAAAGGTTTGGTGTCGCCAACATTATCCCGACAGAGAAATGATGAGAGCCAAGGATCGGTAGGTTGTTGTACGGGCTCCGTGACGTCACTCGCGCATGTACCGGGCTCAAATGTAACGTAATCACGCTAGGGGGCGCCTCATATGTGCAGTAATATGTAACCATGCTAGTTCATTACACGCAAACTTTTCAGCAATTTGGGTTGTTGTTAATAATTTTGTTTGAAGCGTTTAAGCAATAGAACTAAATATAACTCTCATAGGGCTCATTAATTGAATTATGATGAAATTTTATAAATTCCATGTAAACGTAATTAGGCAAACGTAAAGAAAAACATGCTTTTTTTTTTTTATTCATCGCATTGTTGATATCAATTAAGATTTTTTTAATCAATCGGCTATGCCCTTTCAAATTTTGTTTAAATTTCTTTGCCAAAAACAGTTGCTATTTATATATATATATATGGTTTGAATTTTTTTTTGGTATTGATCGAAATAGTTTCAGACTCAAAAAACTTTCACAATACTATTCTCGCAGATGCTTTGTTAATTTATTTTAATTATTAAATTCTATATGTAATTAAATTATATTTTCATTGAATCTCACTGTCAAGCTTGTGGTTTACACTTCTAATTCGAGTGAACGTATATAACATTTACTTTCAACTAATATTTGGTTTTGGTATATTCATTCTATGTGGGTTTTCTGTGTGATTTCATTTTGTATAGTTATTCATTCCGATAAATCTGTTATGAAAGTCAAATATAAACTTCACTTTTAATTTCCCTGAGATGGTGTAATTTATTTTCTGTAACAAAATATATTGAATGCTCTCTTTTATCTTTTCTGAATTAAATTTAAAATGTTTTTTTTTTAATCTATAGGCATTGAAAATGAAGAAACATGAAGAACTTGAAACACCGACGTTCACGACCTCAATCCCCATCGACGTCAACGAACTGAATAACGCAGAGTAATGGTACAATAGAATAAACACCTATAACCTTGGTACAATACAATACAATACATATTAATATATCGGTTTTATACTTAAACCACGTAAAATTAAGAAGTTTATACTATTGTTTTTTTTTCTTTTTTTCTCAATGTGACAACACCGAAATTTATCTAAAACTTTAATAAAACAAAAGTAATTTATGTGAAATTATTGAAGGTACGTGGTTTTAGATTTTTCCGCGATGCTACGTTTTGAATAATAAAACCAGCCAGCCCCGAATCACAAGTTCTAACATATCATTAAAACATTTCAATTCTATTGGTCTAAAATCTGATTTACTGTCTGTGAATTTGTTTCATATAAGTAACTATGATATATAATGTAATAGTCACTAGACTCGATTACATAGGAAAATACAGCAAAACTCGCTCTCATTTATGGCCGAGTACTTACATGTTAACATTCAATTCACAGGTTGGTAAATTTTGCTACATTCAATCTCGGACATGTATGGATACTGTGTCAAACAAATCAACTTATCAACCCCAATCGATCAGTCCTTTGCACCAAGCTGATAGTAATTGTACGAAATTTTTATATGGTAAAGTTAAAATCTAAAAGATTTGTATGTGTTAATTGGGTGCATGGGGAAATGTCCTGAAAAGAATTTAGTTTATTTTGATTATTTTATAAGTTTTATATTTTCAAATATTACCGTAATGATGATGCCTCTCTTCAAAAAAGTTGCAATATGATGACTTGGTCGATTGCTGACTGAGAGGTGACTGTGGCCATTGAGAAACTTGTTTTTTTTCCATATAATATCACATTTCGGCAGAGGTGCTGAACGTAAAAACAATCGCCAAAAGAGCTTTTAGATTTGACATTACTAAAAAAATTAAACATTGACGAAAAAAAAATCAGATGCAGTCATCCAAACAACGAATAGATGATTATTATATTTTAAATAGTATGTAAGATTGGTTTACAGTATTCGTTTGATAATTATCAATATACTTAAGTTTATGACTTTACCGCCATTTGTATTTAATGCCTCTGCCAACTTGGATTGTCCTAAAATTGCTCTTGCCCGCCTGTTGCTTATCTGGGTAGTAAATAAAATAAGTGCTTTTCTTTCAGATTATTTTGTTAATTTATTATTTATGGGCCCTAATGTAGGTTGTAAGAATGTGAGGCTTTAAGTTGGACCACCTAACATAATTGCTCTACTCAAAATATGATTTAATCATTTTACAACTTTCAATACATATACAGAACTGACTGTTTTTGCATTCATAGTTTACAATAGTCTTGAAGTTTTGCAAAAATTGTGTTAGAAAGAGTTACAGAAACAAAACTAACTTTATATAATACACTCATTTGAGACAATGGCGAGAGACAATCAGCATGTCTATTGGACAATGTATAAAATATTAATGCTAGATTAAATGTAAGTGTTAAGGAATAAACCTGGATAAAATATAACTTTTTTGTTTTGTTTTATTTTTTCTTTGGATTTTTGCAGTGTTTTCTTTATTTTTGTGATCAATTGCCAAATTTTGTCAAAAAAAGCTTAATGTGCCTTAAGTAGTGTTGAGCATTTTGCTATGACTTTATACACATACTGTAGCTTTTGGAATAATAAAGATTTTAGACAAAATTAAACAGCATTATTTATATGAATACATATATATTATAGAATGCTACCATTTATAATTTAATCTTTTTTTTCATCCACTCATTTCTGTAAACATCTTTGGTCATTAATGAACTTAAAAACATGTGAGTCAAGTAAGCAGTAATACCCCATATTTTGTAGCCTCCTGCCAAGAATACTGGTAATATGAAACCATTTTTGAATTGTGTATAATGTTGGTTCTTTGTGTCACATAACATCTCAATTGGGACTGTAAAAACTTCTGCTACTTCTTTCACATTGATATTCAATGATTCTGGTTTAAAATTGAATATAGTACCAATTACTGGGGTGATCATTATTTTGTTATTACGCCCAGGTACTGCAGGACCATGGCCCCAGACGTCTATTTCTTTAGCAGAAAGCCCAATCTCTTCATCAGTCTCCCTAAGTGCTGTTTCAATGGGAGTTTCATTTTTATCAGTTTTTCCACCCGGAAAAGATATTTGACCGCTGTTCGTTCGTAAATTTGAAGACCTTACTGTATATAATAGAGAAGGAACTTCGGCAACACGACACAAAGGCACTAAAACCGCAGCCGTAGCTGTTGGTGTACTTCCGAACTTTGGAACCTTAGCCCTTTTTAGGTTCATCAAACATCGTTCTCGGGACGTGAGACAAAATATGCTGTTGACACTAAACGGAGACTTAGCACACATTTCATTCAAAAGGTTACATGTACTGCAAGTATTTAATTTTATTCAATTTTTTAAATCTTTCAATCTGGAAATTGTTTAACGATTAAGAGATGGATTTGTAATTATTTTCAATATTTAAAATTGTTTCTACTATTAAATAATTCAGATTCATAATTTTATTTAGTGAATATTATTGTTAACATTCTAAAAACTCTAAAAATAAAAATTATGTTGACAGTGTTGACACTTCTTGTCAACTTATGTGTATAGAAGTCATAGACCTATATAGATAGAAGTATATTAAGTGTATAATCTATGGTGTATAGTGCATAATCATGGTATAATCTATGATCGCAACAGCTTAGGATTTCGCAATTAATCCTAGTAAATGACCACCATTTTACTAAGATTATATTTCATTCCATATCATCTAATTTCATTTAATTTCATCCCAGTTGATTAACGTCTCAAATTTATCATTTTCTACCTACCTACGTACTTTAGTTCCTTCTGTAGGTTGGTTGGTAGATACCTTAGTAATTTCTTCTAGTAGGTTGTATGTTCAGTTGACTTTGAATTTTAGATTAGACCTAATACCATAGACCTAGGTTTCATACTTCAGTGCCTAATACACATACGGTACTAAGTAGGTATTTGAGAGATTAGACTCTTCTTCTTTTTTATATTTTGGCTCCGGCACGGTTTGTGTATTAGCCAGCGTCAAGTAATAAGATTTTCATAATTCGCGTTATATAGGTCTACCAGAATCTGATGGCAAATAAAAGGAAAAAAATAGCGATTTTCATATGGCAACAAAAAAAAAATCATCTGTCAAAACTGAAATTTCGAGGAATTGTTTTTGCTTTGGCTTAAAATTTCCTATAAAAAGTGGTGAAAATGTCGAAGAAACCTCTTCGATCGCAAGCAAGAAATATTGTTTTCAATGTTTATCAAAGAATACTTGATGAACAAGGTGCAGAACAAACACAATCATCGATATTGAGCCATGTCCAAGCGTTGACTGGTTAGTAAGAATGACACGTCTTGATACTTTGTGTTGTGTATTATGTATACTAAACTTTGGTTTATTTCAGGTGTTTCTAATACTACCATAAGACAAATTGTTGCTGAAGGCAGATCTAACAGAGGCGTATTTAGTACGCCTGGTAAAAAGAGGAAAGATGGCAAAAATACTGCGCCTTCCTCTTCCGATGAAGACTTTTTTATGGATGTGCAGTATTTGGAACCATTTTCAAGTTCTGATAGCCTTTAATTAATCAATATATTCATGAACAGAGTAATTGGAGTTTTCATCTCAATTTCGAATCCCAAATTCGCCACAGTAAGATTTTCAAAAATTATCCTTGATCATTACATAAATTTTTATATTTGCATGTATCACAGAATGAGCCGCTATAAGAAAAAAAAGTATCAAAACGTTTTACTCCAGCTTATGAATAATAAAAAACGAAGGAAACCCAAATTAATCTACTGAGATGAAATTAAATGAAATGAAATCAGATGATATGGGATGGAATATAATCTCAGTAAAATGTTGGTTATTTATTGAGATTTTTTCAGTGGACTTTTTGGTGGATCCCGAGAAGCTACGTCCAGCGACTTTGTTTCATTTTCCCACAATTTTACACTTTCACATAAATTAAACAGTTAATAAACCACCGTTATTACACATTTAAGCCTGAAGAAACACTAAATAGACAAAATAAAACAATTCAGACAACTTCACTCTTCGCGTTCGCGCCAAAAAGTGTAGAGAAAAGGCTTAGTTAAAGTAAGTATTCACAGATGACATACAGATATGTGTGTCCTAAAATAAAGAAGGAGGAGAAGCACGCCTTGCAATAAATTTAAGTAAAATAGAGCTCTAAAACGAAAGTATGTGCTAAAATCAGCAGCAGCCTATTTTTTGTAAATATAATTTCTTCCTCTATAGATAAAAATCTTGGTAGATTGAGACATTCAGCGGAAATATCAATTGTACTGTATAGCACCAATCACCTATCCCAATTTTTGACGTGAATACGTCTTTAAAATTACTTCCATAGGGATGCAATCCAAAAAAACGAATGATAACAAAATCGGGGGATACAGTTTAGTGTTGTAGCTACATATCTATCATCTCCATCCAAATTTCAGTTACACTACTGGATAGCTAAAGAATCAAAGAATTTATTACGCTAAGTAAGGACTGTAACACATCGCGCGCGGGGGAGGGGGCAGCCCCGCCATTTTGAAGGTCGATTTGCTGCGTATCGAGATTTCCATTTAGTATAACTTTCGACTCGGTGAAGCTACGACGTTCATTCAAGTTTCAATCGTTAGCTCTCGTCAAAATCTATCGATTATATATATAACATTAGTGTAAAATTGTAACTGTGAATATAATAAGGTGTTAAAATAAAATAAAAATATCAAAAAATATATAATGTCGGCCTATACGCGTCTAAAAGCCAAATCGAAATACAGAGATCGTATACGGTTGGAAAGGGCATCTCAACAGCAATCGAATGGTACCAATAAAACACTATATGATCGAGTCAAGCAGTGCCGGCAACGTAAAGTAATGAATGCGGCCGAGCGGATCAACGACGCGACGACGGTGCCAGTACATCTGCAGCTGGGACGGTTGAAATTACGAAGATGGATGATGAAATCGCTTCTGTATCGACATCGGGCTTATGACACAGACCTATAATAAATAAAGTTATAATACAGTAATTATATGTTTAGTTGATTAATTTCCTGAACCCATTAAATGAAAAAGTTGCCATCATAAACAAAACATGTATACCCGGAGGACTTCTTATGATTATGACATACATAAATAATAATATTTTATATAGAAACTATTACCCGTTACGAGACGTATTCTCGTACAACCAACGGCCGTGTCCATAACACAGCCACACCCCATTTTTTAGCCGGAAAGAATAACTGCTTAGCCACAGAAATAGGTAACACATCCTCCCGATCCACTAACGATGCTTTTAGGTACCTCATGCACCGGTCATCGTTCTCGTCGAACCCGTCGCTTGCGACGAAGGGCTCGACGAATAAATCGTCGGCTTATTGCAAGAAGTCATTAAGTGACATATTCATTATTTTGGGAAAACGGCATTTTAGTTGGAATTAGTTAGTGGTTATGTTGATTAGCCCATATTATCCTTCATACATAACTACAGTGAAAAAAATTTAATGTTTTGGATTGCTTAATATGTATATTAATTAAAACAAGTGAGGGTCGGTAATCATATAACATTATATATTATTTATAAACTAAAACTGAAAGTTAATGACTTCTTGCTACTGTAAGTCGGTTTTATATGTGAATTAATTATTTCTTAAATTAAAATAAACCAACAAAATACTTATCAAACCTTATTGAAATAAACAAAAACGAATAATAACATAATAATCAAAAACATTTTTTTCATAACAGTTGACGTAAGAACTTGCAATAGCTAATATTGCCAAGTACTCACGACAACTTCGCAGTCTCAAAAGTTGTACATAATTTTATTTTTATTTTATTGCTTAGATGGGTGTAAGAGTTCACAGCTCACTTGTTATTAAGTGGTTACTGGAGCCCATTGACATCTACAATGTAATTGCGCCACCCACCTTGAGATATAAGTTCTAAGGTATCAGTATGGTCACAACGCTGCCTCACCTATACAGAGGAGGGCCATTTGGATTGTTGATAATCCCATTCTCACGTATCGTTTGGAACCTCTGGGTCTGCGGAGGACTTCGGTTCCCACTGTATTTTGTACCGTATGTTCCATGGGGAGTGCTCTGAGGAATTGTACGAGATGATACCGGCATCTCGTTTTTACCATCGCACCGCCCGCCACCGGAGTAGAGTTCATCCATACTATCTGGAGCCACTGCGGTCATCCGCAGTGCGTTTCCAGAGATTTTTTTTGCCACGTACCATCCGGCTATGGAATGAGCTCCCCTCCACGGTGTTTCCCGAGCGCTATGACATGTCCTTCTTCAAACGAGGCTTCTGGAGAGTATTAAACGGTAGGCAGCGGCTTGGTTCTGCCTCTGGCATTGCTGAAGTCCATGAGCGACGGTAAACACTCACCATCAGGTGGACCGTATGCACGTCTGCCTACAAGGGCAATAAAAAAAAACCCTTGAAGCCGAAACGCATTTCTGCTTCACGGCAGAAATAGGCGGGGTTGTGGTACCCACCCGTACGGACTCACAAGAGGTCCTACCACCAGTAATTACGCAAATTATAATTATGCGAGTTTATTACACGATGTTATTCCTTCACCGTGGAAGTAGATCGTGAACATATTTTGTTAAGTACGTATTTCATCAGAAAAATTGGTACCCGCCTGCGGGATTCGAACCCCGGTGCATCGCTAGATACGAATGCACTGGACGTCTTATCTTTTAGGCCACGACGACTTAAATAATAAACTAAAAATAATTTTCTTCTCCCTGTTAGTCAATCACTCATGTATTCATTCAATAATGTATTTTTTAATGAAAATTAGGAACTGAGCTTAAACACCATACAAAAACATAAAACAAATAAAAAAAGATCTAGGTTAAAAAAATCAGTATCAGAGGTTTCTTCTTCAGGAAGATAATTCTTTATCAGGTATATTATTATACCAATGGTGTAGCTCTGCAGGCTAGGTCTTTAAAATTGGAAACGTAGTCATACCTATATTGAACAATTTTAAGTCGGTTTTTCCAAGCTTGAAGCATTTAACCTTCAAACACTGTAGTCCTACAGTGTCAATTGACTTATTAAACATTAATTTGTTTCTCAACTCTTTTAGGCTCAAGATATCAGAGTGGCTCATTACTATAGGTTCATACGGCGTCTTTGCTGTTTTTTTTTCTTTTTTAGCTTTCTGTTCGATCTAGCCAATCTTAAAACATTACAGAGGTCTATCATAGAAAAAATTGGCATAAGACACATTTGATTCTCGATAGAACTATGCATATTATCGACCTCCATAATGTGTGTGGCCCAATTCTAAATACTTACGTTCAACCACCTCAAGGTGGGTAACTTGAACTAAGTATAGCATTAAGAATAACAGAAACTGATTACGTTCTTGCATCAGCTCGCTGAGTTTCTCGCCGGGTCTTCTCATGGGTTGCGATTCCGATCCGGTAGTAGATTCATTCACGAAGCAGCTGTTCTTGAGTTGTTAGGTCTTCTTCGGAGGCGCACGGATAGCTGTTAGCAAATCCCACCCCTCTTGCCTGAGCCTTTGCTAGCCCACATGTCCTGGTGAATCTGGAAAGGCCTCCGGGCCACCAGTAATCCTTCAATCCTAAAAAAATATAAAAAAGCCTGTCTGGTGTTACAGTGATTACTGCAGCTCATAGAGATCCAACGTGAAAGCCACCACCCATCTTGAGACCCGAAATCTAAATCTAAATTGTTCCGTATGCTGCTTCGTTTCGATGGTGGTACCAACTCGTACGGGCTTGCCATACGCCATACCAACCATCCTATCAGTAAATACAAGTTGGCAATCGTAGTCCACTGGTATGATTCTCAGATAACGATGTTGCCCGTTCTCCAGTGTATCATTTAACATCTTCTACGCCCGTGATCATGCTATTGTAGGTCAGGTGTTTGCTTGCTAGGTTGTGCGAAGGTTGTTCGGAACTTCAATTGCTCCAACATCTTCCTTCCTCGTCCTTGTTTGAAACATTTATTTCATTGCATTTTGTCAGAAATCATTAACTTCTATAACAGGCGTGGTAATCAACGTATCTCGCCGCAAACTGAGCGAGCGAGGCAAGTACTCTTTCGTCCCGCGCAAACCCACCCTCACCCGCGTTCGTCGGTTTCGTCTTATGCCCCGTGTTTCCTAGACAAGCTGTTTTGTCGCATTTCACCAAACCCTATATAACTCACTAAACTACATCCGAGGAACCACGTAGCTTGCAAGAAGTTACTATGTTCTTTTAATCGATGTTAACTTATTAAAATCATGCCATCAACAAAATGGAAAAAATAAGGAAAAAGAATAAATGATTTTATGGAAATCTTAATATTATGATTTATATTATATTAATATCGATAAAAATCATTAAGATTACTTATTGTGCATTTGTGATGAAATGATTCATTACAAAAACTAACTAAATGTAAATAATGAATTTTATCGAAATGCAATTTTAAGCTATATTATACTACACTGTTTTGATAAAATTAATTAGATGCTGAAAATGAGTTCTGTAATGTAATGTATGCTATTTTCAAATAATTATCCATTTAATAAAAATAACTAGTGCTGCTTAGTGAATCTTTGTAAATGCCGGACTTCCAAAGTTGCAATTATCAATTTTCTACCAAAGACGTAACGGCTAAAATTGGCCAGCTAGAAATTTGTGTGTTTTTGCATTTTGTAGAATATGCAAAAATGAGCCCATTATAGATAAAAACGCATTTAGTGATTTTTTGCAGTTAATGAGTTCTTGCAATAAGCCGACGAAATTAACCTTCAGACACAGCCCACTGAGTTTCTCGCCGGATCTTCTCAGTGGGTCGCGTTTCCGATCCGGTGGTAGATTCTGCGAAGCACGGCTCTGGCTAGGGTTCGTGTTAGCAACGTCGTCAGGTTTGAGCCCCTTAAGCTCACCTACTAGTTAAAGTTCCGCTGATATAGCCTCTCAAGGCTAACAGCTTAGGTAAGAAAAAAAAGGTAACACATCTACCCTCGTACAATAACTTCTTCCACCTTTTAGATCGGTTTCGGTTCGCACAATATGATCCCAAACCTAAATTTTCTGTCGGTTAAACACTCTGAGAACGTTGCTACCCATTCTTCCAAGAATAACTTGGTCGCTTTTTCGGTGATTATATAGTCAGAAATTGAGCAAAATGTAATAAATTTGTTTTTTGCCAAAACTGTTTCATGCAAACACGGGGGACAAAGTCGTGGGAATCGATTTATTTAGTCTAAAGTTTCTTCAGGTTTAAAACTGTTATTATGTTTTATTATCCGCTTAGCATCTCTGTGAGTACAAAATGAAACTAAATTTTCAACGTTGTAGCTTTCAAAGTTCTCCCACATACACATTGATATCTCACTATGGATTCTGAACATTTATCTGTAAGTGTGTTATTATTTCGTTATAATTCATCCAACACTTTTAGTTTAGTTTAATTTCACTTTTACACTACTTAAACCATAAACATACAACAGCATGGCTTTTGCATTGGTTACAAAGCGTTTGGTTCTATGAGCTGTAATCTCTTTGCCTGTTCAGACAAACCAAAAATGTCTAGTTTTATCAACACATTATAAATAGTAGGTAAATAGTAACCTTTGATCTCCCTCGTTTTAGGTTTTAGTTCTACTGCAAATTAATTCTTATTGACTTATAAGTTAGTAAATAGGTATGTCATTATCACCAGAAGTATTGCTGAATGCAGTTACTCGATCGATATGTATATCAAAGTTAAAAGAACTTCCAATATTTTTAAGCAAAGAGGTAACGTATAAAACCAAAGCCTCTGTTTTAGTACCATTATGTGTTGAAAACGACCAAGTTTGCTTGTTATATACTCTAAGATCGTCTAATTTGAGCAATCACAGCGGACAAGTTTCTTTTCCTGGTGGTAAAATGGATAAAAATGAAGATGTTTATGAAACTGCTTTACGGGAAACTGAAGAGGAAATTGGAATATCTCGTGAACACATCGATATTTGGAGTAAAATGCCTCAAGTCCAGGGTCGTGATAGAAATATAGCTATAACACCAGTTATAGGCCTACTTAGAAATTACCACAGAGATAATCTTAGACCTAATCTAGGAGAAGTTGAGGAAATATTCACAGTTCCAATGAAAACATTTTGTGATGTTAATAATCATGCACACTTAGAGTATGACGGTATAATAATACCTGTATTTTTGAATGAAAAGCATAAAATTTGGGGAATAACAGGAATGATCACTCATTTGTTCTTATCGTGTTTTTTACCTGAAAAGTTATATAATGTCAATTTCATGAGAAGAAAATTCACTTTGGATGAACTAATGCCTTCTAAACTCTGAGTGGTGATGTTAAAATATGTATCGATCTACATGGATAGATAGGTACTAAATGACTTAAATAAGTATATACCTTAATTTTTGTATTCATGTTTCAATATAAAATATTGATAAAGGTTTTAAGTATAAATTAGAATAATTAAATAAACTGTGATAGTAAAAAAATAACATTTTTGGACACATTGCCAGAAAGATATTTGACAAATTAGATAATCTGCTGATAACTGGCCAGGTATTCGGAAGAAGACCAGACAAGTCCAATGCTCTGGACTCCGATGCAGGACTAGATAAACTCGACTCTCATCACCTCGTTCCATGTTGCCATCCACACCGCTGAGGATAGACAGAGAGGGTGTTGGATTGTCAGGAGAAAGTTATTCAGTGAGGTTACGACCCTCAATATTAGGATTATCAATGCAAGAAGCAAGAGTAAAAAAGTGACCCAGTCGCAATATATTATTATTGTTGTTAATAATGACAAATGACAAAATGTATATAATGGTAATTTTATTTTTTCTTTGTACAGAGTATAAATCATTTTATAAATTGAACTACAAAATTTCTATTGAGAGTATGTTTTGACTTAGAAGTATTTTTTACTGTATTTCTGTGGCTTGTCATATCTAAAATACATATTAAATCTGTATTAATGCATTCCTTTCCTTAAAATTGTAACAATGTGAAGTAAATCGCACAATGGGAGTGAAAATCATAATAAATCTGAAACAATAAAAATGTGTTATTGTAATAAATATATAATACATATTTAAACATATCAAAGTTCTCAAACTAGTCAACATTCCATGTTAATGATTTATTGAATGTGTAAGATCATCGGTTAAATCTATTTACAGTATGACCTTGGATTTATTATTTCTGATGTTTCAAATACTTCACAAGTTATCGTTGTCACTAAAGTTTTATATGTCAACATTGAAAATTGTATGGAAATCCGTAAAAATTAAAAGCGAGATTAAATTGAAGAAGTAATTTTAATTAATGTAACTCATGTTTTTGCAAATTATCCTAAAATGTACGAGAAAAAAGAATTCTTAAAAAATTTCTTACATCAGAATGAAACATTTTTTTTTTACTCATAAATGAACAAATTGAATTTAATGAATTAAATAAACAAATTGAATTTGTGAATTAAATGAGTACCTACCTAGCACATCAGCTTACTGCCCATCGCATCTATCATAAGCTACAATAAAGTCGTCTTTCCCATATTTTTCCTTCATGAACTTTACGCCGCATTCAAACTCGCAGAAATTATTGTACGTAATACCCAAGGAAGTGCAGACAGGTTGGTACACTCGGCCGCACGGACAAGACGGCTTCAGGAACTCTCCGCTTGCACACCAGGTCAAGGCAACGATCAGCAGGAATACTGTGAATTAAAAAAGCAACTGAATGACTTGATCGAGTTATTAATAATATTTAGGTATTAGGGAAAGTTATAGTTATATAATTCTTCAGGGCTTATGAGCTCAATTGCATTAATTCAGATGAAATTTCTAGTAACTACCCTAATTAAAAATCCTCCCTAATACCTGTTGGCAGATAATCTCTCAGACTCTAAGTAATTGAGAATATTTCAATACGAATTTACAATAATAACCAACTCATTTTATGTCTTCAGAAAAATCAGGATGGTACTAGTATGTAACTAGTTCCATATCTATTTTTACACAATTTAAAAATATCCGACAGACAGTTAAAAGTAGCGTGTTGTGATTACGAAGCCTTTAAAAATCACAACGTGAACAGTGTGCTTGATGCGAGTTTTTTAACGTTCTCGATAGTGTACAAGTTAACTCAAATTTGTATGCAGTTGGAACAGCGCCCCTAGCGGTAAACGTTCCAACTTATATATAATCTTACTCTATGGTTCCAACTCAATACTAAATTGAGTAAAGTTTTACGCTATCGAGAACGTTATAAAACTCTCATTAAGCATCATAGATAATAAATACACTTAATATTTGAGTTAAGGACACAATATTATTACATTACCAGTCAGTCAACGTGCACTTTAAATATTGAAAAAAAATTAATTCCATTGCGATTATACGAGCATGCATACTAATTACTACTACCATACATTAGATGCGTGAAAAATTAATTTCTAAACTGTTGACATGCGGGATTGGTCATTGAACGTATAAAACACAATGTGCGGGCTTACAGCTCATGAATATTTGTCTGTTAATTAACAAAGCTATTTTTAGTTAGTAATTACTGTTGGTATTCGTAAAAAAATACTTTTACGGTTTAATCTATGGTTTTTATGGTCTATATATTGTTTCCGACATTTCGAATATTTCACAGTTTTCGCGCTTACGGACGAAGGGGATGGTATTGGTCGACATTTGAATATTGTGCTAACTACCGTTTATTTTTCCACTTAGGAATACATCAAGTTCCATCGTTAATAAACTGTAAGCTCATCCACAGGTTCCCTTTATTTGTTTATTCAATAATGAGAAGGGGAGTTGTGAGGCCACACCTTGAAGTCGAAGTCTCAAACAATGTACTCATCTTTATAAAAAGCTAAAAGAAAGAATAGACTGGAAGTTTGACAATACATAGCATTGACCTCTTTGACTATAATCCAATACTGGGGGTAGGACCTCTTGTGAGTCTGCACGGGTAGGTACCACCACCCTGCCTATTTCTGTCGTGAAGCAGTAATGCGTTTCGGTTTGAAGGGCGGGGCAAACGTGCATACTGAAACCTTAGAACTCATGAGGTGGATTTACGTTGTAGATGTTTATGGGCTCCGGTAACCACTTAACACCAGGTGGGCTGTGAACTCGTCCACCAATCTAACCAATAAAAAAAATGACGAGTCTGATGCTGCATACTGTGTAAGACAGCTGTCTAGGTCCAGTTTGTATACACCTATAGAGGCTTGTTACCTGCAAGAGGAGAGTTACCGCTTGTTCTTGTATTGTCAAAAAATCGTTAGGCATAAATAAAGTTTAAATTTTATCCGTATTTTCAAATAATTCAACTATCCCTACAAATGCATCGGGAATGCTGACTACATTTTGGGTGGTTTTGTTCTTAGATGACGAAAGTGCTAATTTGTTGCGTTGCGGTAAATGAGTGTGGACTGTATTTATTATTTTTGAGATATTTATTTGTCCTTATATGACAAATTAAAGACTGAATATAAAAGAAATATAAAATCGATGCGTCGCTCTTGGCGGCTAGATTTGAAAGAGGAATAGTGTCATGGCGGACGTCACTCGCTGACACTTTGACGTTCAGAAATTTAACATACTCACTACCTCGAGTAATCAGTGAAATTAATTTATTACGTAATTTTATTTTGATGTATGTGTTACTACTATACAAATTGATAGGGTGGAATTGAATTGAAAGTAATCATGTAGCTAACGTAATAATTTAACATGCTTACCGTAATAGACGAAATGTTTCTTGTTGTTCGAAACTTTATGCATTTTGAATAAATTTCAATTGATTATATGGGGACTGAACAATACATATATAATATGAAACGTTGATTTAATTTGGAAAATATGCGCTGTGCGAGCAGCCTTTTACCTGGTGTTTCAACTGCAACTGCAGAAATACCTTTCTGCCTTTGTTTCAAAGCCAATGACCCGCGGCATTCCCATGCGGGAAATTAGCCGCATTAATACAAAGAATTTGCATTATTATCATTACATTAAAAACGGTTTACTTAAAATGTAGGTATATATCAAATTTGAAATTATCACACGATAACTTCCTACTTTACTATACTATATCTTTATAAAAAAATTAATAGCATACTGAGTTTCGCGTTATTGTCTTAAGGCAAAGAATATGTCGATAGTATATTTTTCTGGTTACAGCGCACTTGTCACGCAATAGTGGAGAATGGTAAGACCCTGCTTGTGTCTGCCCTGTCGCAGTCTATAGTGTCCGCAGTTATCGTATATTTGAAAACAATTTGTAAATATAGTGATTTGTTTTTAACCATAGTACAGTGAGCTCTTCGAAATCTGTGTGATTCAATTTCGATTTATAAGAATCGAGACCATGGTCTATAATTTAAAATAGCCATTAAAATTAAATATACAGGTATCTTTGTTGTGTGCAGCTTTGAAACTCTACCTATATGTGGTTCGATTTAAGGTAATAATACTATTTAGCTTTGTATACGCAGTTATATGAGTATTAAACCTTTTCAAATGGCTACGAAGCCATATAAAGAAAGTGGCTTTCTCTAATACTGGACAAAAACATCAAACACGCTATAACAATGATCTACTTTTAAGATGATACTTAACTGTCGCTTCGATATTGAATGTTTAGTGTTATAAGTTTCAATTATAATCTATTCAACTACCGAAAGCACAAAAAACATCTCGAAATTACACGTGAAGTATACTCACAAACTTTAAAATCCATAGCGGGAGGTTGTCGGTATGTGCAACACGTCTTCGTAGGGCACCGTTAATTCACTTTCACGATTGTTATTTTGTACTTTAGTATTTTATACAGGTTACAATTTGTACTCAAACCAGTTTTATCGAGGCAATTCCTCTCGACAATCTAACGAGTATAATAAAATAATCGATTACAGCTCCTTCGAGTGTCAATCCAAGATAAATTACGCGTCACTGGATACACAATGTGTAGTTCGCAACAATTTATTCTATTTATATTCAGCATATTATTATAATTTGTGAATCAAAGCGATGCTGGCTGTGTTCGTAATGGGTGTTCGATCCAATGACGCGTAATTGTCGGGGATTTTGTGTAGGTGATGAACCGATTACATAGTAGTTACATACATCGCTATAGGCAGTGGAAACAATTGCAGGTAAAGCTTACCGAAAATATCTCTATTTGAAATAGTTCAATTTTAAGATTTATCCTCCTCCTTTAGTCGATCGCTCATTGCTGAGCATCGTGATGCGCCCGTCTGTGACCTTTTTTTGTAATTTGTAGCCACTTATGCCGGTCACTGGCACAGTGAAGTGCGTGGCTCAGTCTCATGTCCAGATACTCAAACACTTGGTCACTCCATCTTTTTCGGCCTCCGACCTCTGGATCGTCTTCCATCCACTTTACCCGTCACTATGAGTGCCACTACCGATCATGATCTTTGTTTTGGACTGGTTGATCTTTAGTCCCATTTCTTCGCTAACTATAACCAGACGTCGCAGCATCTCCTCCATTTCCCCTTCTGATGACGTCACTAATGTGGTATCATCAGTGTATCCCAAGTTCGAGATCTTTACGCCCCCAACTGTGACGCCACCACCCCATTCCTAAGATTTATAGGGTTTGTTTAAAATTCACGAACGCCCGAAAGCTTGTACATACATATTAGCACTATTCACTTGTCACCATATTCATATTCTTCGTTAAGACTGACTATCCTAGTCGATCTACAACAAACAGACGGTAACTATTGTTGATCGATAATACATACCATAGATTACTGTTGAATGTATTCATAGCGTGTCTCAGATGTTGCTTTTCAACATATCCTTGGTATAATGCAGTGTGTTTAACTCATTTTCGTTTTTACAAGCTCTAATACAAATTTTAAGTATCGATGGCAAGGCGTGTTGTCGGTCTTAAGCTTAAGCTTAAGGTTAAGGTATTAGCTCGGTATAAATATCTAGTCTAAAAAAAATGCGTTCTCGATCGAAGGATAGGATCGCTGTAGTTAAACTTGGACCTCACATTTCAAGGTTTGCGTTTTGACTGTATTGATATCTTGTAACTACGAAACGTACCTAAATTTTAAGAGTTTCACTCTCCAACTAAACTAATAAAGACAATTTGTACCGTATCTCTGCTTAGTATCGTATGAGTACAATTAAGTACGATTTTCTTTGCTTATGAAGTACGAATCATGAATTTTTAGAATAATTTTTTTAATAATAATCTCATCGACTGTACCTAGGTTCCAACGCAACGTTTAAATAATTTTATTTGTTTAATTATTCAAACACTTGATGAATACTTCTGTCTATTTTACACGATTACGAAGGGATTGATCATTTATTTATTCATAGCTTCGTAAGAAGTTAAGCGGAGCCCTCGAGTCTTAAGGTGGGTAGTACCATTCACGTTGTGATGTACATATTCCGGTAACCACTCCGGATAGCCCGTGAGCAAGTCTGCCCGTCCAGTGTAACAAAAATTCTACAACGGGGTAATGGATTCAATAAAAAAACCCTGGTTACTGATAGATGTATGTCACAAGTTGCTTTGACAATTTGAGTTAAACGAACTCCAGACATACAAGTACTTTGATTTACAAAATACTATTTTCGAAGTCTTCGTAGATTCGACACGGCCTAGTGCGAATTTTTTAACGTTCTCGATAGCGTAAAAGTTAACTCAAATTTGTATGGAGTGGGAACGTTTGCCTACGTTTCCCGCTAGGGGCGCTGTTTTATACTGGATTTGAAATTTTCGGGGATACATGTTCATGAATCAATTCGAAGATAAAGTATCTAAAATCAACGGAGAGATTTGTATCAGCTTGGAAACATATATTTTTCTATAGCCCTTGTAGGCAGACGACGAGCTTAAGGTCCTGATGTTGAGTGATTACCGTCGCCTATAGTAAGTAATACCAGGGGCAGAGCCGAGCAGCTACCTACCGAGTCAAGTCGGTGTCTACCTACTGGTGGCCTATAATTGCTGGTGGTAACGCGGACTGAACCCGTCCGGATGATATTCCTATCCTAGTCCTATATTCTTAAATTCCTATATATTGTCCGCCCCGAAAAGGACCTGTGTTCCGATTTGACGGGCGAAACAGTCGATATCGGACTTCAGCCGTTATAAATGTAGGATTGGTAAAAACGGAACGTATGAAAAGAGTGTGCAACGGAGCGGAACGTTACGATGTAAGTGAGAGAAAACGGTGAGAAAGCAATGAAGTAGGAAACCTATGGAAATGAAACGTCAACCAAAATTTCGTGCCACTGTGACGTCATCTGGCCACAAAACATGGCGGCTTTAGTGCTGTACAAAAGATTTCAATGTTATCAGGTTTTATCGATAAACGTTCTTGGCTCATTTTATTTTAAATATTGTTGAGTATTATTTATTTGTAGAATTTATACTTTAATGGGAAGTAAGTAGGTATATTGTTATGTGCAAATATGATATGATTTAGATGGGTGAAATCTAAGACAAGTTCGTCCTTCGAATTTGCCAAGTAAACGATATGATGATTTTTAAAAGTTGCTACACTGATTTTATAAAGTTGTCGTTTGTCGCAAAACATAAAGATATGGCGTAGTTCAAAGCCATCAGCCCATTTCTAGCATGCTAAATGTTATCGTATTTTGAGTACGTGTTTTTCTTAGACTATTACAATCTATTTTAATTGTTTTGCTGACTCTAAAGTCCGTAACATACTACCGCAGCGCACCCCAAGGAAGGTGCGCCGCACCATTTGAATCACTTTCGCTTGAGAGTGATTCAAATTTTAAACTTATCAAGGGACCGCGTGAAAAAAAAAACACCTACAGAACATTTATTCATTAATTACAAACGTCATTCCTTGTGACTTCCTCTCTAAAATCACTTAATTATTAAATATTTAACAAATTTACAATAGTGTTTTACTCACTGCGGAATAAAACTATTTTATTTAAATAGTTCCGAAGAGATTTTGTCGGTAGCCTTTTTCCCGAAATATCTAAACAGAATGTCTAAATATGTTTTGATGACATATTTTAAAGTGGTATTTATGATTAGTGTCATGATCAATAGATTCCGACCGAAAAATGGATTTTTCGGATGAGGGCTCCATAATGAATTTAAATACATATAGATAATAGTTTTAGGGCATCGACTTTCTTGAGATCCTATAAAATACGTTTTAATTATTATTTTTGTATGTTTTAAGCATGATAAATTATGAAATTTTATATAATCAATCATATTAAATCGATATCAAAGTCAATAAATAATGTACAACCCAAAACAGACGGCCGAACTGACGTGACAATGACATTTGGCGCGCTAAACATGGCGGATTTTCGGCCTCATTAGACGGAGACGGAGATATTTACGTATATTCATGTTTCATTTTATGTACGCACTGAAATACTGTTATATTGTTTTCCTGCGAGTTAAAGTGCTGAGTAAGAACGAGATAGATATATGTTTATGTATGTGCCTTCAAAATGGGTGCTATTTATATAAGCAATTGTACGTATAGAACAATATGTCGTGTCCCTACTATATAGGTCTATGTGAGAAAGGGAACAAAGAATGACAGACGGAATGACAGAGAAAAGCAAGATGGCGACGGTTAAAATGAGCAAGGCGTAAAAAACGGTAATTTAATTATTATATTACAGAAGATTTTGGAAAAGAAGAGTAAAAGTGTAACAGTGGAATAATTTTGTTTAATGCGCCGCGACCCCAATTCTACATGCATATACGAGTATGTATTTACTTAAAAATACCCAGTCCGAAACGACTTAAAAATAACGTACATGATAAAGACATTTGAATGTACATAATTATTTTTATAATTAACAACACTTTTAATCCAATTTGTACAGCTAAATTTGGATTTTAGTGTTTTTATTTATGTTTATTATTTATTTACGTAATAAATGATTATCCGGTCTTTACTTCTAAGCGCTTCAAACAATTTCCTGTAATCATTGTTCTCTTTTATAGTGATAATTTATTGTTGATTTTATAAATGAATGCAAACAAAAAAAAAACTATTATTCATAATTTGTATTTATGTTTATAGATGTTTTATCAAAATTAGAAAATGTTTTTGCATTTTATTTTTAAGAAGCTTATTCCATCTCTTTCGAAAACTTATCCGCAACACAACAAAGCATCAACACTTAATTATTAACTACATCTGTGTATATTAAGCGATTATTAAGAATTTTTTATATTATTTAGGATAGTTTTCCAATAATTTCCGTACTTAGGTGACATTTTTTCTAATGAAATACGTACTTCAAATGTTCACGAATGACTTGTACCTACACAATCAAGGAATAACATCGTATAATAAAAATCGAACTCGATAAATTGTAATTTGCGTAAATTTTACGTAATTACCATGGTGGTTGGGCGTCTCGTGAGCTCACACGAGTAAGTACCGCCGCCCCGCCTATTTCTGCCGCGAAACAGTAATGCGTTCCAGTTGGAACGGCGCGGCGGTACAGCCATTGTACTATAGAACTAAGACTTAGAACTCGTGTCCGTGTCTGTCTCATCATAAGTTTAATGGCGGAATAGGTGGTTGAGGTCTCTGGTGACAACTTGACACCAGGTGGACTAGTAGCTCATTAACTCATCTGAACTACTGGTGGTAGGTAACCGGTACCGAACTACCGATAATTCTATTTACTGGTGGTAAGACCTTTTGTAAGTCGGCGCGGGTAGGTACCACCACCCTGCCTATTTCTGCCGTGAAGCAGTAATGCGTTTCGGTTTGAAGGGTAGGGCAACCGTTCTAACTATACTGAGACCTTAGAACTTAAATCTCAAGGTGGGTGGCGCATTTTAGATGTCTATGGGCTCCAGTAACCACTTAACACCAGGTGGGCTGTAAGATCGTCCAACCATCTAAGCAATAAAAAAAAAACTAAAACAATTACGAGTATATAACACATACGTATACACATAAACAGACATACGTATTAATATAAAACCTGTAATTACTTACCAAGTACCAACTACTTCCATTTGTCCTTGACAACAGGGCCGTTTGGATTGTCGCAAAATCTCTTTCTCAAGTATCGAACCTTTGGGTCTGTGAAGGGACTTAGTTCTCTGTGAGCTTGGTACGGTATCTTCAATGGGGTGTTCACTGAGGAATTGTTCAAAATAATGATCCCTTCACCTTCTTTTTATCATCGTGCCGCCTTCTACCGGAGCAAGAATCATGCAATCATGTATGTGGAACCACTGTATTCATTCACAGTCTAGAGGTCGTATTCATAGATAATACACATAAACTAGTTATAGTTATGCAACTCGAGCATTCAACAAAATGTTTACGGGCGTCGGCCACTAGATGGCTTCGCTTCGATTGGTTTCTCATTGCTACTGCAGCAATATACTACCTATCCTATGTTTTATTTTTAATGAAGGATTTTGTAAATTTTCAGCTACCACTAATGGATGAAATTTAATCAATATTTATATATCAAATAAAGACTTGTATGATTTATTAGTTTTTTTAACACTACAAGTCCGACTGGCGGGCTTTTGTGAGTTTTCGTGAGTTCGTTGTTCCGGGCTGTTGGCGAAGATGATATAGAAATAATGTTTACGCCGATTTGGTATGAGGTTTTAATATAAAAGCGACACAATAACTAAAATAAAATACAAAATGAGTTGAGAATCGTACACTTAAACTAAGACTCGCAATATCTTACTGGTCGTCGTCGCGCGCGCTGAGGGCGTGTGTTTTCGCGCTCAGAGAGCTCTGTCTCAGCGGGCGGTAAGGCGGCGGCGGGGGCGGTATCGCACGTTCGGAAATTACGTTCCGTTATATCCTCCCCCTCCGAGTCACTAGAACGCCTCGTTAGTGGCTCGGCAGAAACAACAAGACGGGGCCGTCCACGCAGGCGTCGAGGCTGTACTGGAGCTGAGACCTGACCGGTTTGATTATGATACGGCTTCAAATGAGAAGCATGAAATTTCCCTAAAACCTGCGAATTCAAATCAGTAACCTCATAGGTAGTAGGACTAACGATATTGCTAATCTGGTAGGGTCCGTCACGCTTAGGCATGAACTTCTTCGTTCTACCTTTGGCGGCATCACTTAACAAGTGCGTAGAGAGAAGGACTAGATCACCTACTTGGTAACTGGGACCAGATAACTGAATTTTGTCGGTTTGCTACTTCCTATCATCCTGATGATGTTCAGCGTAAGGCATTGGGGCTCCCCCTGGTCTGAAGACATCCTCGTTGCACTGCAGAAGAGAAGCTAGGCGGTTAACGCTCTGGAGGACACAGCATAGTTCCCTCGTCTTCTCTTAAGAAATCAGCAGCAGAACAAGGCGTGAGGTCACTGGGGTACTCGAACTCCAATGGAAAAACTCGTTCAGAACCATGGTAGCGCCATGTCGAAGTATGGAAGTCGATGGCTAAACCAGCTGCTACTAAAAAGTCTACACCCAATAATGTGTCATTATCCTGGGCGTCCGGAAATACGACAAATTCCATGGGAATAACTTTACCCGGTAATAATTTTACATCAAGTGTCGTTGACAACATTTGTCGCGTTTGAATTGAACCATCGGCAAGCTTAACACGTATAGAACTAGACACAAAAGACTGATTATGCTGTTGCAGTAAGACGTAGAGTGAAGAACCGGCAACAGTTCGCTTGGCTGCGGTATCGATTAAACCCCTACCTCGGATTCCTAAAATCTCTATACCTAAAATAGGTCGTCGCGCGTTGCCATTTTGCGAAGAAGTTACAGACGAAAAGGTGACAAAACTATCACAATTAAAATTTGTGGTCCCTTTAACCGGTGCACAACTTTCCAGGTTGTGTCCTGAAAAATTTTTGGTCACCCTACTTTTATTATCGAATTCCTGGTTTTGTCCTGAAAAAATCATGGTCGCCCTAGTTGGTAACGGACCACGTGATGGACACTGACGAGAAAGTTTCGTTTTCCATTTATGTCTATTATTTACGACGCACTGATTAACACAAAATTCCCTAGGAGATACTGATTTCAATTCGCTAGGTACATGAGTGCGGTTAAAACACTCCCCCTGCTTAACAGGACGAGATAAGTATGTAAACAAAGGCGTATCGTCGGAACGCGGCAAATTTGAAATAATTTGTTTATCAACACGTTTATGGGACGAGTTTACATTACATTTACGGGCAAAATTATTATTTACGGGGGGTGTACTTACATTATTACGTGATACCAAACTTGGCTGAGCAGTGTGTAGCGATGAATTAACATAATTTGGGCGCTCAGTATGAACACTACTGGATAAACACAAGTCAGGTACAGCCCCAGTAAAAACCATAGGTAAACTTGCCAAATTACTCACCTGGGCGGACGACTTACCAACAGCTGATGTCTCAGCGGTCGTTGTACTTCGCGATCGCGTTCGCGGTATTTGAATAAAATCGACCGCGCTAAAATTTGAACTACATTTGGAACAATTAGAACGTATGACTCCGCTCGCGCCGCAACCGTAACATTTAATATTATTTACTTTACTAACTACGTTATCGTTACTGTCATTCGCGGTTTGTTTTAATAACAATTTACGACACTGATCACGCGTATGACCGTAACTTTTACAATAAACACAGTATCGACGTTTCTCGGGTTTTTCGGCGGTCGGAGTGGCGTCGGCGTTATCGCCTGACGAACGTTGGCGCGGGGAAACTTCTACAGCGGCCGTAGGTACACGCTGCGTTGCAGGCCGCGGCGGCTCGAGTCGAGCGCGGGCGGCGGCGGCGGCACCCTTTGATGTCTCGGCGACGGCGTTTGAAGTATGCGCTTCTTTCGTAGAATCCTCAATACTTCGTGCTTTTTGCAGGAGAACATTGAAACTGGTGATTTCCTCTCTACGAAGGCGTTTACGAATTTTATGATGCAGTAATCCGTATATCATATCGAGCTCCACTTTTTCACATAGGTCGCCTCGAGGTAGCTTCGCGAGGAGTGCTCGAGCCCTGGCGACAAACAGGTCGGTTTTCTCCATAGGCTGCTGGCCGTCTGCGAATAGGTCGACATAAATTCTGTGGGGTGGGCGGCGATCACCAAAAGCACTTCGTAGATTTGAGATGACGTCTTCCCATGTAGAAACTTGATGCTTGATACCCTGCCACCAGGTAGCGGCGGTGTGTGTCAGCAACATGGAAATACCTTTTACGGCTACGTCATCGGGAACATTGGCGGCGTCTCTGTACGATTCTATTGCGTCGATAAAACCTTCTACTGACTCGTCTGCGCGTCCGCTGAATACAGATTTGCAGCGGCTGAAGTTGTTGGCGGGCCGATGGTCGAATGTAGGAGTCGCCGACTGCCTGACGCTATCTAACAGCTCCCGGAACGCGTCTAGCTGCGTTCGTTGAAGGGTGTCGATCAGCATGGTGATGTCTTCCGGGCGGAAGCAAACACTGGCGGGCGGCGCGTCACTCGACGGCGCGTGGGGCGGCGACGCGGCTCTCGCGTCGCGCTCCTCGGAATTCGGCATCTTCTTCGGCGGCATTATTTGACGACGGTTTAGTCGGTAAAGTCAGGAAAACACAAATCGTTCATGCAGGCACAATAATTTCTTATAAATATCACTTCACAGCTAAACGTTCGGGCGCCATTTTTAACACTACAAGTCCGACTGGCGGGCTTTTGTGAGTTTTCGTGAGTTCGTTGTTCCGGGCTGTTGGCGAAGATGATATAGAAATAATGTTTACGCCGATTTGGTATGAGGTTTTAATATAAAAGCGACACAATAACTAAAATAAAATACAAAATGAGTTGAGAATCGTACACTTAAACTAAGACTCGCAATATCTTACTGGTCGTCGTCGCGCGCGCTGAGGGCGTGTGTTTTCGCGCTCAGAGAGCTCTGTCTCAGCGGGCGGTAAGGCGGCGGCGGGGGCGGTATCGCACGTTCGGAAATTACGTTCCGTTATATTTTTATTTTTCTGTGTTTATTTACACAATAATTAAATGTCTTAACTTTAACAACATTTAAGTTTAGGGGCATCCGCTACAAGATGTCGATAGTTTCTATACAAAAAAATATTTATCTTATCACTTTATTCCTACTCCGCGGCCGGCCGTCACGCGACATGCAACACATGGACGAAAAAATTTGAGACGATGTAATAAATATAAATTAAGTATCGCAGTTTCAGGGCCCTGGTCTTATTTGCCATACAACATCCGGCTCTCTGTCACGGTGTTTGCCTACACCACATCCGTCTTTAAGCAATGTTTGAGAAGAGTCCTGAACAGCAAACAGGGGCTCGGCTGTGCCCCTGGCAGTTCATGAGTATGGCGAATGCTTGTTTGTCGTCTGGCAACAAAAAAAAAACAATTTCTTCAGAGATTGGACGTCTTGAAATGGCACTCACATCGTGAATCCCGCGGCCAATCTATAGACCGCGCCTAGTTTGAATAGAACCGAGAGAACTATTATTTATTATAGATATTATACATACTCGTATTTTGGTAATTTATACTAATCATACGATTTCTGAAAACTAAAAACATTCATTGTAATTCAGTCTCACATTTATTAATATTTTGATTCAAAGAAGCAATGACGTATTCAAACCTCAGCGATTTTCCATTGGACGACTGTTTCCGGGAATCTGTAATTCGAACAACAACGTTTGAACTAGGAAACTAAGGTTCTATTAATAGCCACAAGTCAAACCTAATAGATTGCTTTTTTTGCTACCTATTCGCTGAGTAGCCTAAGAGGCTATTTCAGCTACGCACAGACTGGTAGGTGAGCTCACGTGCTCAACCTGGGAGAATTTCCTAACACTAGCTCAAGCAAGAGCAGTGCTTCGCAGAGTCTAGCACCGGATCGGAATCGCGACCCGCTGAGAAGATCTGGCGAGAAACTCAGTGGGCTGTGTCTATGGGCTACTTCGCTCGTCGAACTCTTTGCCTTAGTCGAGGCGAGACGAGTTCGACTAAAGCACTGAGAATGTTAGGATAATGGGTAACTCTTACTATGATAAATGTACGATTATTATAAATGACATTCAAAAGGAGTGATTAGTGAGCTGCATACTTCTAGATTACGTGTTTTTCTCTCATTTTACGATCGACTGCCGGTCATTGATCGTAAATGGCCAAACTCTTGCCCAGAGTGGCGACCTAGTCCAGCCATCTAAAAAACGGGCTAATTTAGACTTGTGTATTTTCCCCCCGGCAAAGATCATGAGGCGACCTGAGGGGGTTGAGGCTGTGCGGCGCACTACCAGCATCCTAGCACCCTGTCAAGGAGTAATAAAATAAAACAGCAACCGTTTGACGGTGTATCGCGTCCCGGCCCGGCAGACCGGTTCTGGTCCAGCGGGGTATTCCGGGACACCAGCGACACCGTCTGGGCGGCCTGATGGGCTGCCGTACCGTGTCGGCCGCCGTTTCAGAGCCTTCAATTCGCCTCGAAGGCTCCGTTGGCCGGACGCCGTTGGGGTGAGCTGCATCGTCAGGTTGTAGTGCTGACCGCAGTAACCCTTTACCTCATTCGGGTTCTGACCTCCGAGGGGGTCGGACATTTGGACGAAGAGAGCAGGGGAATCGCTTAGTGGGTAGTGTCCTGAAAACATCATTGGGCCCGCGGTTCGCAGTCACAGACCAGCCCCCTATAGCCGCGCGTCCACTAGGCGCAGGGAACTCGTCGGGGGTTCGGCCGCGGCTAAAATTAGTTAAAATAGTTTTGAGATTCCTTTTTGTTATTATTTTATAAAATCTGACCTCAAAAGTCTTTATAACGCGAGGCTAATACTTACATACCTCCAAACCCTAGTAGCTACTAACTTATTAATCCTACATTGTAATTGTATAGCAAAAAAAAAACAAAAAAAAAACCAGACTGCCAATAATCGCCAAACAATAATATAACAGTTCTTGTATTTACATATATCACATTTTCGTGTTAATTTTATTGTCGGTACATGCGTATAATTTCTGCTAAAGCCCACAAGGAAAATACGGATATTTGTAAACACAATAACTACTGTGTCAATATCGAGACGAATAAATATTTATTTTCCATTTCAAAGTGATCAGGGTCGCGATATGTTTTCCTTGTATTATATTGATATAGATTTCATTCATGAATTATTTGTCAACAAATTGTTTCACATTTTACGACTCAAATGATTGTGATACATTTGCGGTCTTAAATAATAAGTGTGTTATCTGTGACTTGGACGAAAACAAAGACGAACTAAATTCATTTACATATGATCAGGGCCACATTTAGACTTAATGCCGCTCCTGGGCACCGGAAAAAATCTGCCACAATACTAGAATTTTACATAAACTTCTAATTTATATATTTCAAAATTTATAATAACATCGTGTAATAAAAAATGAAACCCGCAAAATTATAATTTGCGTAATTACTGGTGGTAGGACCTCTTATGAGTTCGCGCGGGCGGGTACCATCGCCCTGCCTGTTTCTTCCGTGAAGCAGTAATGCGAAACGCAGGTTTGAAGGGCGGGGCAGCCGTTGTAACTATACCGAGATCTTAGAACTTATATCTCAAGGTGGGTGGCACATTTACGTTGTAGATGTCTATGGGCTCCAGTAAACACTTAACACCAGGTGGGCTGTGAGCTTGTCCACCCATCTTAGCAATAATAAAAAAAAAATTCAAAAACTTTGCAAAAATTGCAGAAACTTTATTATATGTTATATATTCCAAAAACATAAATAAATATTTGTTTTTTCTAGCAATTATAAATTTGACACTAAGGGTGATTCATAATTATACTAAATCAAAAAAAAACTACTAATTACATTTCATTGATTCCAGAAAATAGAAAAATCGATTATTATTTTAAATCTTCAAGGAAATAAATTGATTAAAACATTTTGATTATTAATTTTTACCAAAAGTGCCAAAATTATAATTCACAAATAATGGACGAATTGAATTTCTTGAATTATCAATTAAACAGAAAATTATTAATTAATGGAATTAATTAATTATATCGGACAAACATGACAAGACTAAAAAAAAATTTTTTCACTTTCAAAAATTTGCCGCCCTAGGCACTTGTCCTGACTGCCCCTAGTGTAAATCCATCACGGCATATGATTCACCCACATGTGACGTACTTTGTTAGTGATTGACATTAACGAATAAAAATGTGAAATCACACCTTAAAATTTATTTGTCGACAAAAACAATATTATCTACTATATAACGGAACGAAATTTCCGAACGTGAGATACCGCCCCCACCGCCGCCTTACCCCCCGCTGAGACAGAGCTCGCCGAGTAAAATATTGCGAGTCTTATTAGTTTAACTGTACGATTCTCAACTCATTTTTTATTTTATTTTAGTTATTGTGTCGCTTTTATATTAAAACCTCATACCAAATCAGTGTAAACATTATTTCTATATCATCTTCGCCAACAGCCCGGAACAACGAACTCACAAAAACTCACAAAAGCCCCGCCAGTCGGACTTATAGTGTTAAACTACTTCATTAACTTTTAGTTACTTTCTCCATTAGTTTGCTACTGTATCCGGTTGTCATTTGTCTATATTATTTATTATCGACTATTGCGTGGATAATGAGTCTCCTGTAGTTTTAATATCAAGGGTTTTTATTGTAGGTACTTACCGAAACACTAAACAAACTTCCTAACAGTATTATTATGTATTATTGAGAGCTGGGGCTTTCTTTGCCTACAATAGGTAGTAGTAGTAATCTCTAAGTAAGTACTAAAGGATTATGCTAGCTTTACCGGACGTGTGGGCGAGCTCATGGGGCTCAGCCTGGGAGACTTTGCTAGCATCGGCCCTAACCAGAGCAGTACTTCGCTGAAACTATCACTGGATCGGAATCGCGACCCCTTGAGAAGGCCCAACGAGAAATTCAGTAGGCTGTATCTCTGGATTAGTTTACACTACGAATCCTTGATCATATTTCACGAGTTCGACGAGAACGGTGACCGATGCTTGGAATGCCTAAAAGCATCGGTCAACTACAGATCGGGAGGATCCGACATGATATGTTTGGGGTGACGGCGACTGTTTGCCGTTTGGTCGTGTCGTGTGCTTAGTGCGAGTTTTTTAACGTTCTCGATAGCGTAAACGTTAATTCAAATTTGTATGGAGTTGGAACGTTTGTTTGCGTGCGTTTGCCGCTAGGGGCGCTGTTCCAACTCCATACAAATATGAATTAACGTTTACGCTATCGAGAACGTTAAAAAACTCGCACTCAGCACACTGATCGTTAATTTCATTTCCGGAGGCTACGATAAGAGTTCTCTTGTCGCGTTGCTATTCCGAAATAGCGTTTCCAAGCCGTCTGTCTTGTAATGCTCACTAATAGACTCTAGTTTAAGGTCGTCGTGAAGTTTTACGTTCCTTACGCACCACGGTGCTACGACGGCTCTCCTGTAAAGGCGAGATCGAATGACTTGCAAGGTGTCTATGTGGGTGCGGGCCTCGTGAGCGAACAATACACTTGCATACGTCATGACCGTAGAGCAGAGGCTGAAGCCCACTGAATTTCTCGGCTGATTTTCTCAGTGGGTCGCGTTTCCGATCCGGTGGTAGATTCAGCGAAGCACTGCTCTGGCTAGGGCCAGTGTTAGCAACCTCCTGGTTTAAGCACCGAGAGCTCACCTACACGCTAGGGTAATACTGATATAGCCTCTCAAGGCTATCAGCATAGGTAGGGAAAAAAAGGGGCTGGTAGATCTATAGAACCACCACTCGTCCGTGCTAATATTGTTCGCGAAACCGATAAAATAGGTAATAATGGTAGGTACATTATGAAGGTACCTACTTGTCTGCTAACTTATTTGTGATAAGGCGTATTGTGACCCGAATGTGTACCCACTTGCCTACTCCTACCAAGAAGCAGTTATGCGTTATAACGTAAAGGATCGCAGATACCTCTAATGCAAATCAAATAAATAAAAATAGGTACCTGATCCGCGTGCTTATGGTCTCAAAAGCTAAAAATAAATTTAATCGAACAAATAAACAAAACTAACATCACCATTGCCGAAATATGGGAGTTATAAATATTTTAAATTGATATTCTGGTTAAAGGTGCCGTAAATTAGCCACCTAATTGTAATAAAAATATTGAACAAACTGAGACGCGAAGGACTGAATCGTCTTATAAACGAGACGCACGTAAATTCTTAACATAAATATCTCTGTTTTTCGTGAAATAATTATTTAAGATAATTAAATTATCGTTCGGTTGATTGAACAGCAAACATTAGTCTAAGGTGTATTTGTTTAACGATAATTTGTGAAGCTAAATATGACATCACGTAAATAGCATTGAGCTCTGGCGTAGACAAAAACAATTCAAAATCCAAATACAAGGATTGAACACAAACGTCCCTGGCTCAAACATCATTTACCTAACTTTAGTTGTCACTATTTGCGAAAAGCTATTAAAGTAATCACACGCCGCGTCAGTCGATAACACAACTACATAAAGAATTTTTAAGATAATTACGTCGACCGTTCAACTTATGAGCAGGAATAACTCAAATAACAACAACTAATAAAAACATTATTTCTTGCAAATCTGCTGTGTTTGTATCTACAGACTGTCTAGATGTAAATATGAAATAATACGCGCGTTTTATCTAAGATTGGATTAATCTTAATACCGATCAATCAAGTTTCGTATTTCTCAGTTTTCAAGGTAACGCTGTGATATCACCATTTACAATGTTTTCAAGCGATCTTCAATAGATACTGAAATTTTTATTGGTCTAAATGCCTAGCAGCGGTCACATATCTACAGCAGACGGTCGATTGTAGGTATGACTCCACTCCTCAAACAGAGATGCGCTATTTAGACAGGACGGTGAAAATTATACTGAATGGAGAAAGTCCTGCAATCAGTACTTATGCGATTTTATAATTTTAGCGGGTTTGATTTTTATTAAAGGTATTTGGTTCTTCGTGAGAGAAGGTGTAGACTTAAAAAAAAGGCAGGTGATTTGAACCCTAGTCGCATATATCGATACGGTACCGCATTCAAGAAAACAATGCAAGACTCTATCCATTTTTGACATTAATAGGCACTATGAAGCTGATTTTTATTTTTTATTGCTTAGATGGGTGGACGATCTCACAACCCGTGTTAAGTGGTTACTGGAGCCCATAGACATCTCCAACATAAGTGCGCCACCCACCTTGAAATCTAAGTTCTAAGGTGTCAGTGTAGTTACAATATGAAATATAAGAATACATAAATAGTAATCGTAAATTAGGCCAAACAAAAAAATCTATATTCATAATTTAAATAATTAAAATTATGTGAGTTAAAAAAATTACTTTTGATATCATATTTGGAATAAATTGAATAACAATTCTGTATGATAGAAGTCAAATTCCGACAATTATTAAACAACAATTACAATTCCAGTACGTGCTAAGTAGAATACTAGAAAACTTCCGAAAATTTGTCTCATGTTTGAGAATAAATGACGCAGGCACAACACTGGGGATTTACGGTTTCCTTGTGTCTTGGGAAACAACATTGTATTAGTATTTAAACGCGGGTGAATCGATGTCTGACATCATTGTGATATCGGCTTTCTCACAGCGCGAGTCAAAAAGAATTGGGACTTAAAAAAATATATATTAATTCACAATGTACTTCAAAATAGGTATGTTAAACGAATACTCCAATTATGGCTTATTTTTCGCTTTCAACAATTTTTAATTGCGTAATGTTAAATACGATTGTACAGGGTCAAGTATGAGGTCTCGAAATTGTATAATGACGGTCTCTTGTCTGTGACGTTTTTTGTTTGTTTTTGTGCTTAATTTATTACACTCATTTGTTTTCGTGACTAATGTTTATTATATGCCTCGAATCGAACCATCACAAATATTTAAGTATGTGTGTACAATTTTTGGTACACGATATTATTATCTTACTAATGAGAATTTGAGTTGAACCCACACTACGCTATCACCTAACATGATCAAATTCATGATCATCATTCACTATCAATGATCAAATTATCACTTACCTAATATCTTTTCTCCATTTCTACGTTCTATGGTGCTTTAGCAACATTGGTAAGTTCATACGATGCATTGTTGGGCGCGTTTGGGAATCCCATTAAACTTTCTATAGCAGGTTCTTACCATGCGATCCCGTACTTTCTAGTTGCATAATGCTGCCATAAATGCAACTAGACGGTAAAAATCGCTATTTTTTATCTTCCGAGCAAATTATTAGGGGAGACCGGGGCAAGATGAGATAGCTAAGACAAAACTCGCTGTACAAAGTCAATTATACTCTTTAATTAAATTCTTTAAGAAAATAAGTAACACTTATACATTTGTTTCTTAAAATTAATACTTTTATCAAGCAAAATCACAGAAGTTTTTTTACAAATAATGATTAACGATAAGGTGGCGAATTTCCCGTCTTGCCCCAAGGACGGGGTAAGATGGGAAATGCTACGGGGCAAAAGGAGTACGTATTTCAATCGGGCAGACAGCGTTCACAAATGTGTGCCTCGTCGTCTTCTTCATCTACTTCGGCACAAGAATCGTGTGCCCAACCATGGCAAATACTGCAGATAGCCCAACCCTCGGTTGACTCTTAGTATAAGTAACCACAATAGATGCAGGCCCAGTCACCGTCCTCCAATTAAGATGAACTATATTCCGATTCGATTTTTTTGGCGAGTCTTTTAGCTTGATGCTTGTTTTCAGTTCTTTTTATCTTCTTATTTCCAACTTTGTGTATTCGTTTTTTACGCCAATCTTCTCCTGCCATGTCGGTTTCTTCATTAAGTGGGCTATCTATATGATTTCGCTGACCCAACTGATAAGCTATTACACGAAGTTATTTTCCGGTTAACCGTGCTTCCTGCATACTTAGTAGTTACCGGAATCAGTGTTGTCATCCACAGTATCACGAGCTTTTCTTACACGGCGGCGGAACATCATATGTAGCAGAGGCTCGAGGAAGCCCCATCCTGTTATTAAGAACCCGTAAGACCCAGAATTTCAGGGTCCCATTTGCCACGATCTGTTTTTCGTTTATAGTTCCAAACCATTGTATCTGAGAAAAAAACTTTGTGAGAAAAGCAACGATATATCTTGCTTATGTAGAAATTACAACAATATGTACTTATACTTTTTTATACCACTAAGTCAGCAAAGAAGCTTACAGTTCGCCTGATGGAAAGCGGTTACCGTAGCCTATGGACGCTTGCTTAACCAGGTTGCAATACTATCGATAGGTAAGTGGGTACACAGAAGAAATTATTTAAACCACAAGGAAGGGGCAAAACGGGATAGTATTCCGTTATGCCCCGATCATTGTGCCCCGACCCACATGTATTCAAATAAGTTGAAGCAATTCTAATCTTAAATCTTACCGGCGCAAAAATCTAATCTGAATTTAAAGTGTTATAGTACTACAACACGCTGAGGATTAAAACATTATATTAATTCAAGTACTTACATGTCTGCACATCAGTTTCTTAACCAAAAACCGGATAAAAACACTTGCAAAATCAGTTTTTTTCCTATACAACGCAAAAACAAGATCCAATACGTTCGCTTTGCTCGGACGCACTTGCGCAGTCTGAATTTCGTGCAAATGGCGCCGTTACCGGTCCGAACATGATTACCATTCATGGACAAAAGCTTATTTCCCGTCCTGCCCCGAACTTCATCTTGCCCCGGTCTCCCCTACATTTTATAAATTTTAGAATGAATATCTCAAGTTGATAAAAATTACTGATTCCCTGATTTTGGCTTGGCCCGAATTATATAGTACGCTAGGCCCACCGGTGGGCCGCATTACGTTCAACATGTTAATCAACCGACTTTTTTCTTCTCAGGAATGTTACTAGCAGCCACGCAGGTGATTGCAACAGTTGCCTATCCACCAAGCTGTGCGTGCTACAGAAACCAGCGACCAGTGTGCGGCACTGATGGGAAAACGTACAACAACGAGTGCCTCCTCGACTGTGCTACCAGAGATGATCCCGGTCTAAGGGTCAGATATCAAGGACCCTGCTCGGAAGGAAACGTCGGCTTCCCCACGTGCCACTGCGACTACGACCTCAACCAGGTGTGCGGTAGCGACAACCACACGTACGACAACGCTTGCCTGTTGAACTGCGCCGCAGCCACGAACCCGGGCCTTAGCATTTTGTACTCGGGCCTTTGCGCAGACGAAGTCAAAATCGTGGACGGCCCCAGCAAATACCCTTCGTGCACGTGCACGCGCGAGATGAAGCCGGTCTGCGGCAGTGACGGTATCACGTACAACAACGACTGCCTCTTAAACTGTGCCACAATCAATGACTCCAGACTCGGCATCGAATACTACGGGCCTTGCGCTGATAAGGTTATAGTCGTCGACCCTGGGACGCAAGGGGACTACCACGGAATACGACCCCTGTAATCGAACTGCATACGCCTCTCGTACAAGTCTTATAGCGTAGTTTTAGGGCAATGTTTAGAACGACAGATGACCGCCTTCATAGAGAGAAAAAGACCTTTTTTTTATTTAACAAAATCCCACAAGACTTTGGCAGAGTTGTTTGAAATAATTACTTTTACTAATCCGCAGAGTAATATTTTAATTTAAATTTTTATACGATTTTTTTTAAGTTACAATTATGATTTTTTTTTCTTACACGCACACAAGATATTTGTTAAGGTTTTTTATTCCAATACATTATATTTTATATAATTATTTTATTTTGATTCCATTATTAATTTGAATGTTATGTTCATATGCTTAATCAGACAAATTGTTTTAATTTTTAATTATGACACGTAAAGCAATATAATATTATTATTCTGATGATAACCAATACATTTTACCCGACGCCCGTAGCACAGAAATGCTAATTTCTGATATATATTTTAAGAACTACACAGATAACACTTGTAATTAAAATGTTAACAAAAATAAAACGAGATCAACACAATCAGAATACTTATAAATTTTTATTTTGTAAAAATCTCCAAAATTTATTTTTTAATTGAAGACATGAATAGATGAATGGGTTAAGTAATATTTTTAAGATTTTTGATTTTTTACATTGAATGAAGGTGTTATGTGCCTATAAACCATATTAGACCTTAAAGCTTTGGCTTTAAATGGTATTTTTGTGCTATTGATGAGGGAGTTATATACAAAGAAAAAGTACAAGCAGGTAACAAAAGTTTGTTGCACCTTTTCTCAAAATTAGCACGTTGTATCATATCCCCTTCATCTACTCATGTCTTCAATTATCACAAAATTGCTCACATGTACAATGTCTGTATTTGTTCTAGATAGAAGAAAAAATTTTCACGCTTACCTTTTTTTTATTATTGACAATTCAGCCTCTTGACTACCATGTGTAACATCACAAAAAAAATATATATATAAACTATTTAATTAACAAATTATGCGGAAATAATCGAAAATTAAATTACAAACTCCCAGGACGTCGTTTCAATATGCTCTGATCGATTCCAGCTATATATATATATATATTTAGTTAATTTTAGTTTAACATTAGTTATATTAATGTATGTAACTAAATGAAACTAATACTGTTATATATATCTCCAATTAAAGAACCAGGTCACGCAATCCATCAACGTTATTCTGGATGTGGGCTCACACGACGCCCTACCACGAGTATAACTAATTTAGAGGGTCATAAATTAAATAATCGTTATCTAAAATGGAATTTACAAAATAATGGTTTGTAAGGTAACGTTATCTGACCTTTATTAGATTCATATTAATTAGTTGTCAAAACTAAATATATACATAAACACATACTTAAATGAACTGGTTCTTAAAACAAAAATTCTTACATTATCAGAAATTCATTTTCCACTTAGTGTTTTAACGTGCATTAACTAGGTACCTGCTTGTGTTATATTGTAATTTAGATTTATACTTGTTTCAATATGTTAAAGTGATTTTGACACGAAGATCTAAGCAATCAGAAATATTATATTCTATTATATGAACTAACAATAGTTCTAGTATGCAACTTTAATTAAGGAATAATTAGTATGTTTTTTTTTTTCAATTTCAAATATCAATATTGGCCAGCATCTCATCACCGTCTTGATCATCGAAAAACGATTTATCCAGTTCATCTGCCAGCGCCTTATTAATGTCAATGTCAGAATCCCAGTCCATTTCATCTGTCAACGTCACATTTGACGTGACTTGCTCTGTGTTGCCAGATGTGTTTGCGAGAGATTTGAGGGGATTTTTCCTGATGTTCGTTCCGGGAATGTAGTCGTTTTTGTTTTTAGGCCGTTTCGGCGGCGTGAGGTATTGTGTTATACGGTTATTGCTTTCCTGAAAAAAATCTATATATTGAGAACGAATATTTGTTTGTCCCTAAGCGTTCCTGAGCCGATCATGTGACTGTAATATAACTTGGTACAGTTTTAACCCCACTACCTTCCCCGAAGATTTCTGTTAACTTTTGCACGAACTAGGAACGCACACTAGGTGGCACCGGTGTAGATTTACTAAACTGGTGTTTTTTTATGGCTTAGATGGGACGAGCTCACAGCCCACCTAGTGTTAAGTTTTTTTTTAAGTGTTTACTGGAACCCATAGACATCTACGTCAATGCGCCACCCACTTTGAAATATAAGTTCTAAGGTCTCAGTATAGTTACAGTGGCTGCCCCACCCTTCAAACCGAAACGCGTTACTGCTTCACGGCAGGAATAGGCAAGGTCATGATACCTACCCCTGCGGACTCACAAGAGGTCCTACCACCAGTATTCATGTGGATGGCGATAGTCTCGCGGTTACGCTAACCAATCTACTATCATTGCAATCCAGAAATATACTACTAAGTAATATACTGTTATAACATTCGTGTGTGACATACAGATGTTTTAATTAATTTCGAAACCTAAAAGTTTGTTGGGTGTCGCTCTGATCTTAAAACTGTAGCTTATCTTGCGATCACTGTAATCGTTCTGAGGCGATATATGAACAACGCGTAAAATCAGCAAAAAATATAATTTACGTAGTTACTGTACATTCTGGACATAGCGAGCGGGCGGACTTTTTGGCGGTAACGCGAGTAATGAAGTTTTGTGATTTGTTTTATTTTGTCTATTTTGTATTTCTTCAGGATTAAAAGCGTAATAACGGTGGTTTATTGACTGTTTAAAATCTGTGAAAGTGCACAAATGTGAGAAAATGAAACATTTCATTTAATTTCATCCCGGTTGATTAATGTCTCAAATTAATCATCTTCATTTCATTTCACTCCACATTATAATTTCTTTATAAAAATAAGATTATAAATTAAAATAAGACATGACTTAAAGGTCTTAGTTACTAGGTCATAAAGGTCCTTAAAAAAACGAGCGGGCGACGGCGCACACATTGCGATGTCTACGAAAGGTCGTTGACCTGCGGCAGTAAATAAACAGACTGCTCTGACCGCCGTCGTCTTTTAACATTAGAAGCCACAACGTAATAACGTAAATACCTGATGTTTCATCGTGGTGGTCTCGAATGTATCTTCGCTTAGACCTACGTCGTTCAGCACCTGGAATGAGACAGGGGTGTCTACGTCAGAGTTACAGAGGACAGTGCAGTCCATGGACAGCAGGCGGGGGACACGTACGTTGAGTTTACTCTGCAGCAGGGGCCACATGTGGTCGTCGGCCGTCCGCGCCGCCAGCAGGTACCGCACGCGCACTGCGCCCGCACGACCCAGCCGGTGCGCGCGGGACTCCGCCTGCGTCAGGATCTGTGCCACACGAGGATCTCTCAACGCTGGACAATGTGTTTGTACACAGGACCCCTCAAACAAATTGAGACACTAAAATACTCTTAATTACATTTTAGTAAATGCTTTCTTCGCGGCAGAAATATATGAAATTTATAAAAATAATTATATTTGCGAAGTACGCATTGAACTAAGCTGAGATTAGGCGAGGCGAGACAGTTGGATACAATCATCATCATCATCAGCCTTTATCTGCCCACTGCTGGACATAGGCCTTCCCCAATGCCTTCCACATAATGCGGTCCTCCGCCTTCCGTATCCAACACAATACACCGGTTAAATTTATTTCTATAATTTCGTATTAGTTAAAAAAAAGGGTGCGTGTACTTATGTACGCGCGTAACAAGTTATACTTTATTTTTATATATATATATTTTTTTTTTATTTAAATTTTAATCAATTTGAAAAATAATCGATTAAACAACATCCCCAAACACGCATATTGGACTTCCCTTATCTTGACATCGTATAAATTCGGTAATTCTCGGTACGGTTCGGAAAGTTCACCTGCGGCTATATTCAGACTCGCCAAGTTACGTCGGTCGTATTGTAATGAGCGATTTAGTGGGCAACTTCATTCTGTTAATTTTGTGTCACGGTGCGCGCGCATCGTAAAATTTCACTCTCATCAATTTTTCATAACGCGCCCAATGAAGTATAACTTCAAAAATATATTTAATATCATCATTCGGCTGAATTTTGACGCATTGGTTGGAATCAATATCTTACAAAAGTTATATAACATATTAAGTAAAAAAATTTTCCTTCAAACTTTTATGCTATTCTTGTTTGAATCATCCGAATGTGAATAAATTAAATATATATCAATTTAATAATGGAATTCTAAAAATATCTAAAAATAAAGTGTAATAATCCGTTAATACAACACATGTACATGTAATTAGGTACATATAAATAGATGATTGTAGATTAATAAGATTTATTTTATTTTTATTTTATGACAACCCTTGCACGTTTTCTTCCAATAGCGTAAGGAACTGTGCGGTGTTGACCGACATCAAAAGCGTTTCTCGTGTTGATTGTAAACTACGTCTATAGTGGTAATCGTATGAATGTTGTCTCGAATCCTGACCCCTGGGTTCCAGTGCAGCTCTGCGAAGAGCACGAGGTCGGCGGCGGTGAGCGTGATGCCCGCGCTGGCCGCCGTGATGGACAGCACGCCCGCGCGGCACGACGCGCTGTGCTGGAACCGGTCCACTAGATCCTGAAATTAAACATTCCTTGAACATTGAACTTCCGCAAAAGGAATCAGACAAAGACACCGGTGAACTTTTGGCGGGAACGCGAGGAGTGAAGTTGTGTGTTTTGTTTTATTTTGTCTATTTAGTGTTTCTTCAGGTTGTAAATTTGTAATAACGGTGGTTTATTAACTGTTTAATATATGTGAAAGTGCACAAATGTAGGAAAATGAAACAAAGTCCACTGAAAAAGTCTCAGTAAATGACCACCATTTTACTGAGATTATATGTCATCCCATATCATCTAGTCTCATTTCATTTCTTTTCACTTCATATTATAATTTTTCGTAAAAGTAAGAATATAAATTAAAATAAGACATGACTTAAAGGTCTTAGTTAACAGGTCATAAAATCCCCTAAAAAAAGAAAGAAAGACACCGTGTTCCCTCGTTCCCGAACCCCATGTTGATCGTCTCCTTCAGCGGCAGTGGGGAATATTCTAAACATTGGTACCACCTTCATATTTGGTCCCTTTACTGCGCAATATACCGCGGTCTCTTTACAATTGAGACGCGGACCTCGGTCTCGAGGTGGGTGGCCGCACTCACGTTATGAAATAACATGTGCGGATAAATAAAAAATAAAAATCGCAACACTAAACTGAATGTTGTCAGTTGTCAAATTTACAAAACGTCAATGTCACGGGAGGTCGCTTGTCTGTGGTTGTAACTGTTACGGACTTTTTGGCGGGAACACGAGGAGCGAAGTTGTGTGAGTTGTTTCATTTTGTTGATTTAGTGTTCCTAATTTCACCCAAATCGATTAGCCTCAAATAAATCAACATCGTCTCATTCTGCTACACATCGTCATTAATATCGAATTTCTTTAAACCCTGTACGTTGTCAAAAACGGCGTTTGCCAGAGTGACTTTTGCGGTTTTATCGACAACATTTCCACAAGTACATAGTCGACTCACGGCGCGCGAGTGTGCGGGCGTCGATCCCGCGATGCAGATGTAGTTGACGGCCGCCTCGTCCAGCGTCGCGCATATGGCCTCTATAACGATCTTGTGGTGCGCGAACACTAGGAACTTGCCCGTCGCTTCGTCTGCCAGTAACTGCTTTATGTACTTACTGTAATTGTAAATATATTCAATCATAATACATAGAGAGGAGACGTTCAAAAAAGTCAACGGATAAGACGTCCGGTGCATTCGTATGTAGCGATGCACCGGTGTTCGAATCCCGCAGGCGGGTACCAATTTTTCTAATGAAATACGTACTCAACAAATGTTCACGATTGACTTCCACGGTGAAGGAATAACATCGTGTAATAAAAATTAAACCCGCAAAATTATAATTTGCGTAATTACCTCTTGTGAGTCCGCGCGTGTAGATACCACCACCCTGCCTATTTCTGCCGTGAAGCAGTAAAGCGTTTCGGAAGGGTGGGGCAGCCGTTTAACTATACTTGAGACCTTACAACTTATATCTCAAGGTGGGTGGCGCATTTACGTTATAAATGTCTATGGGCTCCAGTAACCACTTAACACCAGGTGGGCTGTGAGCTCGTCCACCCACATAAGCAATAAAAAATAAAATAAAATAAGACTTTTTTTAAGATTCCCGCCTCTAGACTACATTTTTTTGGTCATAACATACTTGGTGAGTGTCGCCACTTGAACTTGAGCCATGAGACCGAAGTATTAGTTGCGGGCGTGCAGGTCCGTTAACACTGGTATAGATCGCATAACGTCTTTACCAAATGGCTGGCAGTTTGACTCGAGCCGATTCGCTGAAGAAGTTGATGAGGGCCGCATGCTTCTCCGCCTTGCTGGTCGAGCGGTACGTGTCGGCCAGCTGCGAGAGACCCGCCTCGTCTTCCGCGCTGTACCGGAGCAGGGTGCTGTCCAACAGCACTGATTCTCTGCACATCATAAAGGAAAGGATAACGCCATCTATCGTCGGATAGCAGAAACGAATATCAAAAGAACTAGTAATATCGAGAACGCTCGAAAAGTGCAGCGCCATCTATTTATTATCAAATAGTGGAAACACATGTCTGGCCTTATCGAGAATATTCTCGATAATTCTAGGGATGTCGTATCGACTATAAAAGCGTTGCAGAGATGGCACGCAGTCAGTAATCAGATCTACTCGAAGTAAAACAGCAAACGGATCACCTGAAGTGAAGCGGAAGAAGTGAATTACGAGTTGTGAGTGTTTTAAGTGTTAAATAGAGTTCTAAATTGTACTTCGGTAGAATTGTTATTTATCCCGAACCGCAGCGCGTAACAATACAATCGATCGAGCTTCGGACAAATAAAAGTTTTTCACCGAAAATACAATAATAGATGACATTGAATATGTTAATAGACAACGTCCCAACAATCTCTTCCAGCTTTTTCACTCGCATTGATTTAAAAGATCTCTGTCAGATTCTTTCGCTATATTAACGTTACCTTATCTTCTCTTCGAGGTTCGTGAGCACTTGTTCCTTGGTTCTCCTGATGAGGAACTTCTGCAGCAGCACCTGCAGCTCGGCGAGGTTGGATTGTCCGGACATGTCCCAGCCGAAGCTCGTCTGTTTCCCGTTACAATACCTTTTCCCTGTAGACAAACAACAATGTAACTAAAGTCTTTGAGAGTTAAGGACAAATGGAAAATCTTCCAACGAAGTCGTCGTGGCCTAAAGGATAAGACGTCCGGTGCATTCTGTGAAGTGTAGACTCCAATAAATATAAAAAATTGTTATTATCTGTAGCACAATAACTCTTGTTTATGTAAAATGTCTATGATTGTAATGATTGCGGATACAATAAATAATATAAAGGATAATATAAAGAACAACGTGATTTTTTTCTCCACCGAGTTTTATTAAATTTTATCATCACAAACATTCTACAAGCCCATAAATCATCACACATTCGTCTTCAGCGATGCACCGGTGTTCGAATCCCGCAGGCGGGTACCACTTTTCTAATGAAATACGTACTTGACAAATGTTCACGATTGACTTCCACGGTGAAGGAATAACATCGTGTAATAAAAATCAAAACCCGCAAAATTATAATTTGCGTAATTACTGGTGGTAGGACCTCATGTGAGTCCGCACGGGTAGATACCACCGCTCCACTTATTTCTGTCGTGAAGCAGTAATGCGTTTCGGTTCGAAGGGTGGGGCAGCCGTTGTAACTATACTGAGACCTTAGATCTTATATCTCAAGGTGGTGGGCGCATTTACGTTATAGATGTCTATGGGCTCCAGTAACCACTTAACATCAGATGGGCTCGTCCATCCATCTAAACAATTTTGACTGCCAATTCAGACATAAAATACTTGATGTGACGGATATTCGAATCGCAACCTCAAAAAACTGTTCTGCTTACAGTAAACACAGTCGGTAGTCTGGCGCTCCGTTTACAACGGGATTTTTGAATGGAACTTGGCGCCATTTTATTGTTTAACATCAATTTTTTTTTTATTGCTTAGATGGGTGGAAGAGCTGGCAGCCCACCTGGTGTTAAGTGGTTACTGGAGCCCATAGAAATCTACGACGTAAATGCGCCACCCACCTTGAGATATAAGTTGTAAGGTCTCAAGTAGTTGCGCCACTGACCAAACTCGGTGTAGGAGGGGAACAGGTCGCGGCGGATGAGCGCCAGCTGCGCGTACAGCTCGGCGGGGCGGCTGAGCGCGGGCGTGCCGCTGAGCAGCAGCGCGCGGGCCCGGCGCCCCGCCACGCGACCCAGCGCCGCCACGCACCGCGCCCGCCCAGACTTCAGGTGGTGCGACTCGTCCTGGCAACACCGCCACATGTCAGTGCCGTTCAGTGGAAATGTCAAAAAGTGGGAGACTTTTTGGCGGGAAAGGGAGGAGCGAAGTTGAGCGATTTGTTTTATTTTGTCTATTTAGTGTTTCTTCAGGTTTAAATGTGTAATAAAGATGGTTTATTAACTATTTGATATCTGCGAAAGTACATAAATATGCACAAAAGTACCCCTAGGAAAAGACGAAGTAAATTTATTTTTATACTAATTCTAAGAACATCTTTGATTAATGTAAAATATAATACGAGTAAGTTAGTATCATTGTGAGTAAGTTAATGTAGGTAATGAACAATTGAGTGTAACATTAGACTCACAATAATGACAACACCGAAATTCTTGTTCTGCAGCAGCTCTGTATGCATGCTTGTCATTTTGTAACTCACTATCACAACTTCGGTCTGAAAATAAAAACAAATAATTCACAAATTTTCTTGTTTCTCACTTTATTCAGCTGACACAATAATATTACATTTACTAATTTAAAAAAAAAACATTTAAACTATAGCATTGGATATATAAAAAAAATATTGTACCTTGATCCTTATAACTTCTAGTATGAAGGAATATTGATATCATTCTAAGCTACGATTTGAATTAGGTAGTTAATGTGATTTTATAATATAATTGTCACTTCAATACCGGTTATTTAAAAAAAAAAAAAATTATCGTTAATGTAACTTGTGTTTAAAATCACTTCCTTCCTTCCTCGAGTCGTGTTCCTCATGTCTGAGGGTCGTGACCACCATCACCCATGAGCTTCAATCTTAGGATCTTTCTCCACTTTATGTAATTAAATAATGTAATTAAGTGATTTAACAAACAACAATGTAAAATCACTTAATGTAATTAAATAATTCTAATCAAAATTCATAGTTACGCTGGAAAGAATAACGCCATCTATCGCCAAATAGCCGAAACGAATATCAAAGGATTTAGTAACACCTACAATGCTCGAGAATAACAACGCCATCTATTGTCAGATAGGGGAAACACACATTGAAGGTACTCGATTTGAGAAATGTTCTCGACGATTCTAAGGATGCCGTAAAAGCATTGCAAAAGTACAAGCGTTCAGAAGAACTTATATTACTGATCAACTTTTATAAGCTTTGCTTATTTCATACGCGGAGCAAGCGTTAGACTTGTGATTTAAAAGGAAAAAATAGAGCAAAAATAGATTTAAAAGCATTCCCAGACAAAGAGCTGAATTCTTATAATACTGTCCATAGTACAACCAGCCACTTACCTGTTTATCGGCAATAATATTAACATCTTTACCGCTACTCAGGACGGCTATGTTCATCATTGGAACGGAAGGAAGCAGATCGTGAATAGTTCTCTGCCATGTTTCTCTGTAACAATTACTTTATTGTTTAGAATACTAAATTAAAATTATTTACTAGGTAGGACATGTGTTCCTGGAAAGAAGAGATATCATCCATCCTGCTTATGTCTGCTGTGGAGCAAACATGCACTTTGAAATGAAGAATGGAACAATGGACAAAGCTATCCTTAAGCTGGCAAACTTCTCTTTGTCCAGTAATTTTATAATATCAATTAGGTTCTGAGCTCGACATATCTAAGGCATTAAATAACGAAAAAAATACAGTGTTGCAGAAGTCATTATTGATTAATTGACATTTAATTTTTAAATTTGATTAACACAAAATATAAATTATTGTTACGCGCTGGGGTTTGGGATAAATAAAATTACACCGAAGTATAAACTAAAAACTGTACTCAACACTTAGAACACTTGAAATACTCAACAAACACTTTAAAACTCTCAATTCGCTTGTTTCGCTTCGCTTCAGGTGATCCGTTCGCTGTTTCGCTTCGAGTAGTTTCGGTTACTGACTGACTGCGTGCCATCTCTACAACGCTTTTATAGCCGATATCTCATCCCTAGAATTATCGAGAATATTCCACACATCTCTAGTGGTAGTTTCCGCTATCTGTCAATAGATGGCGTTGTACTTCTCGATCGTTCTAGGCGCTTCTAGGTCCTTCGATATGCGTTCGACTATTCGGCGATAGATGGCGTTACTCTTACCGGCGTAACATTATTATTGACAGCTTATTAATAACTAGAAATACTGAATGGAATCTCAATTTAGTTAGTATGAAATGGATGAGTAACATACCTCATTGAAGATGTTGTGACAATAAGAAGTGGCCATTCATGCCTGTAGTAGCTTGCTATGGCGAGTGCCTGGTAAGTCTTGCCGAGCCCCATGTCATCTGCTATCATACACCTACCGTGACGAGCTATGCCAAATCTAATGATAAAAAAAATAAACATTTCGAATTGAATGATGCCAAGATAGTATCTTCTCTTTCATTTTTTATTGCCTTTGCAGGCAGACGAGCATCCGGCCCACCTGATGGTGAGCGGTTACCGTCCCTCATGGACGTCAGCAATGCCAGGCGCAGAGTCAAGCCGCTACCTGCCATGACGCTGCCTTGTATTATGAGTACAAGATACATATATGGGACAATACAACCAGACCAACATCAAATACCTTTCCCAAAGTCTAACTAGAAATTCACTCTTTGTCAAATCACTAACTGAACTAACTTGTTTTGATTTCATTTACATTTTCAAGTAAGTAGGTCATGACATATTATATACACACAACCACACTCTGCTATAGACGAAATTAGAAAAATATACATACTCTTATGTTCAAAGATATTTCTAAATTTTAGAAAATGATTTGGCATTTTGGATTGGTTTTTTAAATTATATTATGGTGTAAGTGACTTTTTAATTAAACCAATTTAATTTACTTTTTACAATTTAAGTAAAATACCATTTTTTAGTTATACACTCTAATCAAAACAATAAGTAAAAATAAAAATACTTTCATTTCTGTGACCACACTGTGGTTTTAATAATGTTTACAATATATTTGATATAGCAAATTTAGATACCTGACACCATCTTCCTGAAATGGCAATAATTTTTGTCTGATTGTAGACTCTATTGGCATTAAATCTATGTTCTTTGGATCCACTGTTTGCTCTTTCAATATCTGAAAGCATAAAATATTTTGTTTATAGCCAGAACCTTAATTTTTTATTTTTTATTACCACTTTATGCAGAAAAAACAAGCATAAGGTCCACCTGATAGTGAGTAATCCCAGTTGCTCATGCACATCAAAATTCCACAAGCACAGTAAAACCACTGCCTAATTTCAATGACAATGTTTAATTTAATTTGTAATTTACTAATGTCATCTATATATTAATACATGAAGTAAAAATTTTGTACCCCTTTTTACAAAAATTGTGCAGAAGGAGGAGTATGAAATTTCCCACACTTATAGAGAATATAGAGAAGGAGTGCAGAATGTTAATATTTTTTGTAAATTACGCATAAAAATACACTTAATCAATAAAATTGACATTCCACACACTACCATGTATTTGACACACACACGCATGCATAATATTTGTTTATTGTCAAACTTTTCTTATTGCTTACAGTCTGTGGTCAAATTGAGAATAGATCAATATTGTATATCTTTATTAATATTTGTCTAAAGTGTAATCTTGGCAAAATCTGTGATTAAGGAAGCATAATAGTCTTTGACAATAGAATCATAATAGTGTACAAACTTATAATTTCAATTAATTATAGTCAAATTTCGATTACCGGGAGACTACTAGTATTTATAAATATCTGATAACTTAAGGAAAAACAATTATTTTTCTTCATTGTCTCCACCTTTTCGTAGGTGGTGTCGGTACAGCAAATTTTTCTGTTCCATTCTCCTCTATCAGTCGTCATCTCAACACTCACCCCTCTTTCTCTCATATCACCATCCACACACTCCATCCACGTCTTCTTCGGTCGACTCTTTCCCCCTTTCCTTTGCATATATATTCTAGTCTCATGCATCTTCTCTCTATGCATTACATGTCCATACCACGCTAATCATCTGCTTTCTAATTAATCAACCACTGGGCTACGCTGTATAGCAAAAAAATTAAGATGCTCTTAACTTCTTTATTTCTGAGCAGAGCTTAATTTTGCGTTTGTTGAAATGTTAATTTCAAAAGTTAAAATCATAAAAAGCAATCACTTTTCTAATTTTTTGTTTGTAGAAGCTTTATTTAATGGATTTAAATCAATTAATTACCTTTAAAACATATGGAGGAATGGCACCAAGCACAACATGAGGAGCTAATGGAGCAACTTTAGACATTAACTGATTGTAGTCTTCTATTGAAAAATTCCATAATTTTGTTTTGTCGGCTGAAATTAAAAGGAAAAGATATGTTACAGAGAGGTATGTAATATTTTTTCTATAGATAAAATTAATTTTAAAACTCACCATATATCCTTGACGGTATTGTTTTAAATATATTTATAAGCGGTGCACAAAATTCTGATGGATTCACTTCGAATCTGTCTTCTGATATTAAATATACATTTCCGGTGACAACTTTAGTCACCGGTACATTTTGGGTAGTTTGGTCCGATCTTGGTGTCAAATATGGAAGGTTTTTCTGCAAATTATCCCTTAAAGGACAAGTTTTTCTATTTAATTTATTGAGTGGACTAGTGGACGTGTTACTTATTTTATTTTGTCTCTTGTGTAATGCAGACAGGCGTTTTTTTTCTATTTCCTCTTTTGAACACAGCATTTTGAACGTGTCAAATATTCAAAAAATTGTATCTAACGTGGACTCAGGGACTGTGGATCAAATGCTATTTTCGATTCATTTCATTTTAAATTTTAGAGTTTACAATACGTTTACAGCTCTCAAATATATTAAGTGTTCTATGCAGGGGGGTGCAACTCCCATACAAAGGAAAAGAACATTCAACTAGCGTCATCTTTAGGAACCGGCGAGGTCATTTTTGAAACGTTTTGGCCTTAATGAACTAATAAACCCACTAGATGGCAGATACGAGTTCTGACTCAAAAAAAATATTAGCGTACTTTAAAGCAGTGCTTCCACTTTTAAGGAATTCTCCCTTTTTTAGGGAAAAATAGCTGATATTTTGGATGATAAAGACAATTTAAAAAATACCAGGATTTAGGATATTTCGGGGTAAAAAGCAAAGCCTATACTAGTAACTCTTGTGAATTTTAAAATAAACGATAATTAAAGTAAAACAATGAACATTTTATTTTATGGAGAGAATGACATTAAGTCGAGTTGACAAGTAAAAGAATAAAACAGAGTTGTGTATAAAAACTATAAAGAAGGTTTGATTCAACAGTAACCCTCTAGTAAAGTAAATCATAGATTAAGCCACTGCTTTTTTCTTAGGGATTCCCCAGAATCCCAATAAGTATAATCCGCCAAATTTTTATTTACCTATTTTCGTTGATGTCACCAGAACTTACTTGTATTGTAATATACAGGTACTTCATGTACCATGAAAGATTATCATGGTAATTTCATTTACGAAAACCTTGTAATTGTCATTTCACTTTTGCTAGCAGTTCCTTCTTCAAAGACTGAGGTGGAAAGATTATTCAGTGTTCTCAAAT